>JABFPJ010003561.1:0-15819 GCA_022817425.1 Gryon sp. ZL-2020 | reverse complement strand
AGAACATGAGAGTGCCGCTCAAAGCAATTTGAATGCGAAAAACCTTGCACACAATAAACCTTTATATAAAGGTGCGCCAATTACTGTGATAAAAAGTATGATGTTAATTTTAACTCTTTTTATTAATCAGAATTTGAATAAGTCTTGTATGTCCGACATATTATCAGTTAATAACATTCACTGTATTAAGGAAGAGTTTCTTAAAAACAGTTTAATTATCATAAATCAATTATTCGATTTTCATGACGCTAAATATAAATAATATTATTATTGTTCAGAGCGCTTAACAGAATTTAGTGAATATAATATTTCTTGTCAAAATTGTAAAACAAATCAATATCATACTTTGTTGTATTGCCATTTTTAAGGTAACTTAAAGAACTTTATAAGCGAGATGATTTTTATCATTTGTAACAACATCGATTTAGTAGGTCTACAACAAATGTTACAATTAGTGACTTGTATGATGGATTCTTGTATCAAGAAATGATGAGGCAAAAATTTCTGAAAAATAAGAACAACATAAGTTTAAGTCGGTATTCCGATGGAATTCCAGTTTTTAAATCATATAAAGTTTCCATGTGGCCATTATATCTAGCCATCAATGAATTGCCAAATGTTATGAGAACAAATGAAAATACCGTAATATTGGCGGGCTTATGGTTCGGTTCTCACAAACCTGTTGGTAATATGTTCGTGCGAAAATGTATTCCTTATTTTAAGGATATACCCTATGAAAAAAACATGTGAGATCTCACATGAGAAGTCCTGTACGATATTATGTGAGATCAAACGTGGTATCTCGTGCCAAAAGCTGCTATGATTTTTTATGTGAGATCTCACATAATTTCGTACATGATTTCTCACATGATATATGTTATTTCTTTGATACAAATTTGCACATGAAAACTAACGTGAAAACTTAAAAAAAATCTCACATGCTAAACTAACGTAAAAACTAACATAAAATCTCACATGAAAACTAACGTAAAAACTTACATGAAATCTCACATGAAAATTAACGTTAGAACTTACATGAAATTTTACACGAAATCTCACATTATATCTCGCATTATATAAAATGCGAGATATTACGTACTATCTCACGAAAAACGTCATATGACATGTCACATAAGTTCTTATACAATTTCTTACGTTCATTGGACTAATTTCGTTTTTTTTCCACGAAATTAGACCAGTGAACGTGAAAACAGATAGCGAAAATACAAATTTTACGAATTCGCGTTATTCACTTAACTTTCATAATAACAATCACTAGTTCTGTAAATTTTGTTACAAGATTTGTGTTTGTATACTGAATCATTTACAGTAAGAAAATTCCCCCCCCCCCCCTTCCAAAAAAAATTTAGGGAACTTTGGTCACTAGGACAAAGAATGCCGATTTTCACGAAATCGGTCTATTCAAGTTCACGTAACTGTCTTAATATGCACCGCCAATTCTCTAAAATTTGCTACAAGATATGTCTTTGTATGGTGAACAATTTGAAATAATAAAATCCCCCAAACAATTTAGGGATCTTTGGTCACTGGGGCAAAGAATGCCGTATTTCGTGAAACCGCGTTATTCAGGTTCACCTAAATTTCTTAATATGCACCGCTAGTACTTTAAAATTTGTAACAAGCTGTGATTTTCTATGCTGAACAAGAAAGAAAATTACCAAAAAAAATTTAGGGAAGTTTGATCATTGGGGCGATTCCGTGAAAATGGACATTCTTTGCACCAGTAACCAAAATTTCCTAAATTGTTTGGGTAATTTTCTTATTTTAAATCCTTTAACATACAAAGACATATTTTGCAAATTTTAGAGAACTAGCGATACATATTAGGACAGTTAGGTGAACTTGAATGAACCGATTCATGAAAATCGGCATTCTTTGTCCCAGTGACCAAAGTTCCCTACATTTTTTGGGGGATTTTCTTATTTTACTTTGTTCAGTATACAAGGACATATCCTGTAACAATTTTTGGAGAATTAGCAACTAATATTCAGAAAGTTAAGTGAACTTGAATAATGCGATTTCGTTAAAACCGGCACATTTTGGAGAACTAGCGATTGATATTCAGAAAGTTATTGTTTATTCTATTACTGCTTTTACATTTATGGTTTTGTATTATTTAATAGGTTTAAGTTCACACGTTTTATGAAGTGAAGGGTTATACAAGCATAAATTTAAACTGTAGGATTTATCAACAATTATTTAAAGGGAAGCATTTTTCAAGCAAAAATCTGAAGTGTCGGGTTTTTCCAGGGGACAAGCGATATCTTGTAACAAATTTTAGAAAACTAGCGGTGCATATTTAGAAAGTTAGATGAACTTGAGTAACGCGGTTTCGTGAAATACGGCATTCTTTGCACCAGTAACCAAAGTTCCCTAAATTTTTGGGAGGATTTTATTGTTTTAAATTGTTCAGCATACAAAGACATATCTTTTAACAAATTTTACAGAACTAGCAGTGCATATTAAGATAGTTAGGTGAACTTGAATAACGCGATTTCCTGAAAATCGGCATTCTTTGCCCTAGTGACCACAGTTCTCTAAGTTTTTGAGTGGAGATTTTATTATTTTGAATAGTTCAACATACAAAGGCAAATGTTGTAACAAATTTTAGAGCACTAGCGATTAATATTAAGAAAGTTTAGGAACTTGAATAACGCGATGTCGTGAAATACGGTATTCTTTGTTCCAATGACTAAAGTTCCCTAAAATTTTTGGAGAATTTTCTTATTTTAGTTTGTTTAGCATTTAAAGACATATCGTTGGTCCCCTGGAAAAAACCGACATTTCTGATTTTTGCTTGAAAAAGCCTTCCTTTTAAATAATTGTTGATAAACGCAACAGTTCAAGTTTTGCTTAAAATAGCCCTTACTTTAATTAACCGGTGAAGAACGCCGCAATTCAGTCTCTTGCTTGAAAAACCTATCACGTCATATAATCGTTGAAGAAAACCACAGTTCAAATTTATGTTTAAAAATTATCTCACTTGATAAAACGTATAAACTTAAACCTGTTAAATAATAAAAATAAAATAAATAATATAAATAACATTGAACTATACAAATAATAATAATACAGGTAATAGTGAAGAATACAAAAAAGATTAAAATAATACTAATTAAATTATAAGTAATAGTTCATTTTTATATTCAAGTTAACTTAATTATAAGTAATAGTTTGCGAATAGAAGTTAGAAAATCAATTTTGTTCAAAGCTTGTATGAAATGTGTTAAGCTTAATACGATACAATAATATAATGCATATCGTACAACAAATGTTGTTCTTTTTACTTATCATTACGGTTTATTAAATTGATAATTATATGATCTTTATTTGTATTCCTTACTATTATCTATATTATTAATATTATTCGTACAGTTCAATATTATTTTTATTATTTATTGTTTTTTTATTATTTAATAGATTTGAGTTCACACGTTGTATGAAGTCAGGGGTTTTTCAAGCATAAATTTGAACTGTAGGGCTTATCAACAATTATTTAAAAGAAAGCATTTTTCAAGCAATAGTCTGAAATGTCAGAGCTTTCCAGGGGGCCAGCGATATCTTATAACAAATTTTAGAAACCTAGCGGTACATATTTAGGAAGTTGAATGAACTTGAATAATGGGGTTTCGTTAAATACAGCATTTTTTGCAGCAGTGACCAAAGTTCCCTATATTTTTGGGGGGATTTTATTATTTTAAATTGTTCAGCATACAAAGACATGTCTTGTAACAAACTTTACAGAACTAGCGGTGCATATTAAGATAGTTAGGTGAACTTGAATAACGCGATTTCGTAAAAATCGGCATTCTTTGCCCAGTGACCAAAATTCCCTAAATTTTTTGGAGGATTTTCTTATTTTAAATAGTTCAGCATACATATCTTGCAACACATTTTAGAAAACTAGCGGTACATATTAAGACAGTTAGTTGAACTGGAATAAACCGGTTTCGTGAAAATGGACATTCTTTGCCCCAGTGACCAAAGTTCCCTAAACTTTTTGGGGGACTTTATTACTTTAAATTTTTCACCATATAAAGACATATCTTTTAACAAACTTAGAGAACTAGTGATTGTTATTAAGAAAGTTAGGTGAAGTTGAATAATTAGTCCAATGAACGTAAGAAATTATATAAGAAATTATGTGACATTTCATATGACATTTTTCGTGAGATAGTATGTAATATCTCGCATTTTATCTAATGTGAGATTTCGTGTGAAATTTCATGTAAGTTTTTACGTTAGTTTTTATGTGAGATTCTATGTAAGTTTTTTCGTTAGTTTTCATGTGAGATTTTATGTAAGTTTTCACGTTTTTTTCATGTGCGAATTTGTATCAAAGAAATAAGGTATATAATGTGAGAAATCATGTACAAAATTATGTGAGATCTCACGTAAAAAATCATAGGAGCTTTTGGCACGAGATATCACGTTTGATCTCACGTTATATCGCACAGGACTTCTCATGTGATTTTTCATGTGAGATCTCACATATTTTTTTTGATAGGGTAAAGAGAGAGAGTTTTTATTCAATTTCTAGACCAATATTCTGCCACAATATAATTAAAAATGAAACGAACTTACCTGTAAGTGAAGTTCGATTATAATTATATGTAGTCTCGTTCGAAACGATTAAAACATTGTAGTACCGCTACTTTCCACCAGAAGTCGCCAGATCTTTCAGATTTCAACAATGCAACACTTGCCCCTCGCCCAATCACAGTATTCCCGTCATAGAGTTTAGAGTTTGTTTAAGGGTGAGTAAAGAAAACAAAAACTGTTATGTGTGAGACATGTGTAGTTTTTATTTCGTAATTATAATTCGTTTAAACATACACATACAGACAGCTTCACATCAATACACATACATTGATATATGTTTTTGATTATAAACAGGAACAATTGAATTGGGGATCTGTGTCATTTTTAATACAATAAATGTTAATGAATAAATATATTGTGGAAATTATACATGCTGTAATTCATAAGACGTAATAAATTGGTGTCAGAAGTGGGATGCTTTAATAACTCGGTTATGGCACACTAAAAAAAAAAGATAAAGAAAAAAGAAAAAAAAGGAAAATTCTAATCGCAACGTTATCACAAGCATCGAACTAAGTTCATCGTTACACAGGATAGTGCAAACATTACTTCACAATGGCGACCAACGCCGAGATACCAATAGAGTTACTACAAGCATTTTCGGGGTTGATTGCTGATGCCATTTGCTAATCAACAGCCCACGCCAACGGCACAGCTTCATCATCACAAACTCGACTACCACAGTTCACCTAGCATGCATACCGCGCAGCCGACGGGACCACGATCACGGATTACTTCACGCGATTCACGTGGGCACTCAACTTGAGTAAAGTCCCCGAAGATCAGTATGCCCACTACGCACGTGTCTATATGGGTGCTGAACTCAACGACGTGCTTAAGATCCTTGTGAGCCTAAGAGATCCGGAAACTTTTTCTTACAACGAGATCCAGTCGAAATTGACAGACCATTTCGACGCCACTCGCAACAAATTTGCGGAGAGCATAAAATTCGGAAGCATTATGCAGAAGTCAGGAGAAAACATTTCCAGCTTCACTTTGAGGCTGAAACAAGCTGCAACTTATTGTAAGTATGGTACATTTATGGACCGAATGCTTATCGAACAAATGCTTGCAGGCTTAGATTCGAGGAAAATGTGTGAAGAGATAATTGCAAAAAACCCGAAAGCTTCACAGCACAGCCACCAAGTTCGACCAAACCAACCGGATAGGTTATGAGAAACCGCAGTCACGGAAGAATGGTAATCAATGGCAACGTAACAGAACAGATCACAGTCAGTCGAACCACGGATCACAATCATCTAACCAAAAAGAGTCATCACAGGACAAAGTTGTATGTGCGGGATGCGGAGGAGCTCATGCTCTTAGTCAATGTAGGTTCCTTGACGCTGATTGCCTGAATTGTGGGGAAAAATGTCACATCAGTAAGGTGTGCAGATCCCGTTCGCGGAAACCACGACGCACCCATCAGCTGACCGAAGAAGAGGAACCGGCATACGACATCGACCTCGTCCAATACCTCATCAAGATGGGCATCATCGGAGTAGTCCATCTATCAGGGAGACAAGTGCTCGATGTCAAAATCGAAGACACCACCGTCAAGATGGAACTTGACACCGGCGCACCCTGTACGGTCATGAGCAAATCGAGGTTAAGTAAAATTAAACCCAACTTCATGTTACAGAAATCTGATCGTACATTTGCTAGTTACACCGGTCACCGTATAAATTGCATTGGCCGATCATTGGTAAAAACTACTATCGGAACCACACCTAGGAACCTTAACCTCTACGTGGTTGATGGTGATTTTGAAACACTATTGGGCCGAGAGTGGATCTCGGAATTTGTACACGAGATTGACTTCGAAAAAATCTTCAGCAAGCTAGTATCGATTCACAATTTCTCCGCCAAGCAATCTCTGTCCTAGGAACAAAAAAATCAAACTAGACAACCTCCTTAATCTGTACCAGGATGTCTTTAGTAACATCCCAGGAAAAGTATCAGGCCAACCAGTGAAGATGTACCTAAAAGACGGAGCTGCGCCAAACTTTGCCCGAGCACGAGACGTTCCTATGGCCCTGCGCGATGCCTACGCCAAGGAAATTGATGCTAAACTGTCACCCGGATTTTATAAAAGAGTTGATTACTCTGAGTGGGCTTCAATGACACACGTCGTTGTCAAGAAAAACGGTAAATTGCGGATAACAGGTAACTACAAGCCCACTCTCAACCCGCGGATCATCGTTGATGAGCACCCGATTCCAAAAATGGAACATCTTTTCAACCGGATGCGTGGTGCCACCCTCTTTTGCCACCTAGATGTCACTGACATACACTCACCTAGAGGTCGATGACCAATATCCTGCTATCTGGCAGCGACGAATGGACACGATCTTGCAAGACCTTTAAAACGTTGTATGTTTTTTCAATGACACAATTGTCTTTGCTGACAACTTCGAAAACCTTATCCAGGTCCTTAACAGAACTTTGGAGCGGTTTCAAAAACACGGTCTTAAGCTCAGCCGATCCAAATGTTCATTCGCAGAACCAGTTCTTGAAGCCCTTGGACATAAAATCGATGCATCTGGCATCCATAAGTCCGATACACATATTCGCGCTGTACGAGACGCTCCGAAGCCTACAACTCCTGAGGAACTCTAACTTTTCTTAGGAAAAGCCACCTACTACAACTCCTTCATTCCCTTCTTATCGACGAGGGATCGACCAGTAAGGGATATGCTCTTGAAAGATCCTTTTGTTTGGACACCAGAAGGTGATCGAGCCTTCAAGGACATCAAGGACATCCTAACCTCACTACAGGTTCTTATGCAGTACGACCCAACGCTACCACTTTTACTTGCCACTGACGCTAGCAAAACTGGATTAGGCGCAGTACTGTCTCATCGACTTCGCAACGGACAAGAACGTCCAATCGCTTATGCGAGTCGTACGATGTCAGCAACTGAGCAGAAGTACCCTCAGATCGACAAGGAAGCACTCGCCATCGTTTGGGCAGTAAAAAAGTATTTCAATTATTTATTTGCTCGTCAGTTTACGCTAATCACCGACCACAAGCCTTTGACGCAAATACTACACCCTGAGAAATCGTTACCTGTGTTGTGCATCAGTCGCATGGTAAATTATGCTGACTATCTCGCACACTTCAATTTCAACGTTGTCTTTAAGACTTCGAGAGCCAATGCAAATGCCGACTACTGTTCCCGGGCCCCCCTCTCGTCTACAATTCACACCATCCAAAACTCTTTTCAATCACAGAAGGAGGAGATATGTAAATTCGATGATTTTTATTTTTTTACATTCCATCAAATACAACAGCTACCAGTAAAATCAGAAGCCATAGCACGCGAGACAAGAAAGGATCCACATCTTGGCAAAATCATCAAGATCTTGAAATCAGGTCAGGATCTTGCCCGTCAGGGTTTCAAGGCACCTGAGGTAAAATACACTCTCGCCGCCAATTGCCTCATGTTTGAGCACAGAGTGGTGGTTCCACCTGTTCTACAAGATGCCATCCTCAACGACTCACACCTAGCTCACCTGGGAATAGTAAAAATGAAAGGAATGGCACGTTCCTTTGTGTTTTAGCCAGGCATAGACTCGGACATCGAGAACATTGCAAAATCATGCACCACCTGCGCAACTCATTCACACGCACCACCTAAGTTCCGCGATCATCACTGGGAATATCCTAAGGCATCGTGGGAACGTAATCATATAGATTACGCAGGTCCTGTAGCTGACACTATGTTGTTAATTATCGTGGATGCCTATAGTAAGTGGCTCGAAGTCAGAACGACGATCTCAACAACAGTAACCATTACAATCATACTCCTTGATGAAGTATTTACGTCATATGGCGCTCCAATAACTATTGTCTCAGACAATGGCCGACAGTTTATCGCAGATGAGTTTAAAACTTTTGTTCAAAACAGTGGCGTTAAGTACCATAAACTAACGGCGCCATACCACCCCTCCACCAATGGTCAAGCTGAGCGATACGTGCAAACGGTCAAATCATAACGCCCTCTATGCGATGAAGACAACGAAAGCTACTCTACATAAAACATTGTAGATGTTTAGAGAGATATTGTCATTTATTATAGTTGTAAAAACGAAAAAGAACAAAGTTTCTTACAACTTAATCTTGATCTAACATTGTTAATGCATAAGGTTTTTCTAATGCTTCTATGCTTCTATTATAATGTTTGAAAAATACTTTTGAATTCGCAGACCATCCAGCAACTTTTTAAATTTTTTCTAGACTAATGCCTTTTTTCAACGCGGCTGTAGTTGATGCATGGCGAACAGAGTGCGCTGTATAATCGGGATTTAGCATCTAGCTAGTGCCACCTTGATCCACCTACCAATCGTATCAATCGATGCCGTCTTGTGCGGCTATTTTGTTGTTACAAACAAATCATTGCAATCATTTCGTATTGGTTTAGTAACTTCCAAATAATATTTTAATGTCGTGGCTACGCATAACTCAGGTTTTGATTTTAACAATGGTAATTCGAGTAATGGCTGATATGAACCTGGCCGTGACGTTTTAATTAAATCCGAAATTTGGATTTCATATCGACCCGAAACTATTTCTTTAATATTTGATAATTTTATTAATGCAATCGTTTGCACACGTTGTGCCGTAGCCAACATTAAAAGCAATGCTAATTTTTCTGACAATCTATCTAACTTTAAATCTTTTAACGGATACCAGTTTGTAATCTCTTTAGAAACTGACTCAATGTTCCACACTTTGTCATACTTAGGCTGAGGAGTACGAGGTCGAAAAACGCCTTTCAGAAGTCTCGATGTATTTCGATTGTCTGATATTTTATCAGACAGTAAAGCTAATGCAGATCGTGAAGAATTTAAAGTACTATATGAAGCTTCTTTATTAAAACTGAATGTTAAAAAACCTAAAACTTCGTCCTCCATTAGACTAAATATGAACAATTCTTTCATTTTACAATAACTTAACCATTGTTTAATTGCGCTAACATATTGTTTCATCGTTGCCGGCGCCAACGAAGCTAACATAATGTCTATAGAGTGTTGTGGAATTCCTTTTCTTCGCATCGCTTCCCTGATATATTTCCCGCTATCAATGACAGCTTCTTTGCTAGTGGATGGAATATTGAACTCCAAGGGGACAGAAGTAACTTACTAGACGCCTTTAGCACAATTGTATTTGAGATCAACAAGTCATGAAACAACGGGTACCAAGGTTGGTTCGACCAATTTGGCACCACTACAATACCCATTGCTTTATCTGTTATGATTTTACTTAAAACTTTTGTTATAAGTGAAAATGGCGGAAAACACTAAAATAAACCTACTGTTTTCCAATTACATGTAAACGCATCTAATGGTACCGCCTCTGGATCGTTTTCCCATGCAAAATATTTATCACATTTTTTATTTATTCTCGATGCAAAGAGGTCAAATTTTGGTGTTCCCAACTCATTTACAACTGTTCTGTACGCATATTCTGCCATTTTCCACACCGTGTCGATATTACTTACTCTTGATTCACGATCCACATCCATGTTTTCTTCGGACTTTATATATGATGCAAATAGCCAAATATTTTTTCATTCGCAGAACGTCCAAATTTCGCGAGCAATTTTATTCAATCCTATTTACTGATTCCCGCCCATTTTATTTCTATAACTAATTGCTGTCGTATTATCGACACGAAAGAGGATTTGACAGTTTTACCAATTTTTAGCAAAGCATTGTAACGCTAATTGAATAGCTTTCAATTCTAAATGGTTGATATTAAGCTGTCATTTATTTACGGACCAAAACCCGTTGGCTTTTTCTTTATTACACACTGCGCTCCAATCGGTCTTAGACGCATTCGTAAAAATCACGTGATCATAATTTTCTGAAACAATTGGATTTTTAGCTTTTGGAATCTATGATTTCCACCACGTAAAGCACGGTTGGATTGATTTTGGAATTTCGAAAAAAGAATCATAATTCCCGTCATTTATTAACAAACCTAAAAACTTTAACCATTCGAACTCTTTTGAATACAGTCTACTATATCTAACTGCTGCACAACATGCTTCAATTGATCCAACAAATTTTTCAATAATTGGCATTAAAAAATATGCGCTTTCCAAATCGATTGTAGCCATAAAATCTCTTGACAATAAATTGACCACAGTGCGCCTGTTTTCCATTTTAAAGTGCGTATTTATAAATTTATTTAAATTTTTTAGATTTAGCATAATTCTAAACGTCCCGCCCGATTTTGGCACCAGAAAATGAGAGGAAATATACTAGTTTTTTAAAGGATAACATTGTCTTATAGCTTTGTCTTTTAATAGCCGTTTAATTGCATCTTCAACATCTGACATATTGTAATCATTTTTCATCAAAATTGAAGAAGGGATAAAACATTGTTCAGGTTTCTTATTGAACTTGATCTTATATCCTTTAATGCAATTTAAAACAAATTTATTCTTTATAATTTTCTCCCATACCTTTACGTAATTTTTTAATCGGCCGGAATTTATTATCTATTACCTCTAATTTTTTTGGTATCCGGTTTTCGTCTTCTTCGATTGATAATTGTCCATCGATTTGTGATCTGTGTAGTTCTTGAATCTTATGTATGTCCTCTGCGGGACCCTTGGTTTCTTGGCCTGATGCGCGTGACCCGTATATTTTGTCGACAGGCCTTTCCAGTTTGACGATTGAGTTTTTAGGACACCTTTTTTGATTCCAACAAAATCCTGACTTGCCTTTTTTGCTGTCTTAATTTTTTCCTCCTGTTTTAATTCTGCATTTAGTAACCGTTCTTCAAAAGAACAATTTCCTTTGCGAGAATATTTCACTAATAATTCGTTATGTTCTTCTTCGTTAATGCCATTTTTTAACCTAAAGTTCCATCGAGCTGCCAAATTATCGCTTAACATAACTTCTTTTGGTTCATCCAATTCGGCGACATAACCTAAAATTTCAAACGTTGATTCATTCAAGGTCGGTTTTTTTTCGGTGGCATTTTTCTCTTCTGTCAATTTCCTAACCTCTCTTAACTTTTCGTCTTTTCCCTGTGTCGATATTTTTCCCCTACAGTTCCCATCATCAGACGAACTACTCGAATCCAATTCATTGAATTCTTGAAGCATTGTCGGTTTCGGTAAAACAAATTTGTCCCTCTGTGACTCAATGATCTCCTCGTGATTGATATCGGTTGGCGCCTCTATAATACATAACCAATATGTAATATAACCAACCGACTCAAATATACGATATGTTACTTTATAATTATAAAGAACAATCGCCAAAAAACAAAACAACACTGATCACAAGAAGTCTTACCCTTAGAGTGATCATCAACTTTTACATTTATATGCTGATTTTCTTGGTCTGATAAATCAGAATAATCCGAGCTATTTTCCGATTTCTGAAACAATCTCATCCTTTTATTCAATGCTGCCATTGTCTTTTAAATACACTCGATTTCTTCCTTGTCATCCCTCTTGCGTTTCTTTCCCATTTTGCTCTTTTCTCAATTTTTTCTTTCCGTTGACTTGTGGCTTTTTCCAGCACAAAAAACGTTATGACGGGAATACTGTGATTGGGCGAGGGAAACGGGAAAACTCTGATGTGTTATTAAAAATGAAAATTTGCAATGAAAATGTCTGTCAGTGATTGACTAAGATTGACTAAGTAGATTTTGAATTTCGATGCCGCTCAGTTTGAAAATCCTGATTTTGAGAAAAATCTCTTTAAAGTTTTAAGAACATATAATATTAACTACGTGGTTATTAACTTATACACTAAATTACCACAAAAGGACTATACATTCGAAAATATCATTTCACACGAACATCCTATAGGTTATAAAGCATCAGTATATGCAAAAAATATGAAACTTATTTTTGGATTCCAAGAAAAGAAAACCTTCTTATAGGAAACTTATGGGAAGCTTATGGGGAGCATATGGGAAGCTAATTCGAAGCTTATGGAACGCTTATGGAAAGCTTACGGGAGGCTCATGAAAGGCTTATTTGAAGCTTAAGGGACACACATAAGAAAATTGTGGAAAGCTTATTGGATTCTAATGGGAAGCTTATTAGAAGCTTATGGTAAGCTTATGGCAACTTATCGTAAGGTTATGGGAAGCTTATCGGAAGCTTATGAGTTGCCTATGCGATGTTTATGCGATGCTTATGAATTGTTAATGTGATGCATTTGGTTAGCTTATCAAAAGCTTATTTGATGATCATGGGAAGCTTATAGGATGCTAATGAAAGACTTATGGGAAGGTTATTATAAGATTATAAAAAGCTTATGCTAAGCTTAAAGGGAGTTTCTCGGATGCTTATCAGAAGCTTGTGGAAAACTTATCGAAAGCTTATGGGAAGCTTATTGGAAGCTTATGCGATGCTTATGGAAATCTTTCGGGATGCTTGCGGAAAGCTTGTGGTAAGACAATGATAAACATTTTGGAAGCGTCTGAGAAGCTCTTGGGAAGCATATATGAAGTTTATGGGATGCTTATGTGATGCTTATGAGAAGCTTATGGGTAGCGTATGTAAGGCTAAATTTTTTCCTATATTCAATTCTCAAATTAAAGATACTTTCAGTAAAATTTCAAAATGTACTTAACCATTAATGTGAATCTTAGTATCTTATATTGATAAAACTTTTAGTGATAATAATGTTCTTAATATCTTAAGTTCATATTCAAATCTTATTAAATTTTTCCAACAGTCGCTAGGTTGCAACAGTCGCAGATTCCAACAGTCGATATCTTACTATGTGATTACGATAAACATTTATGATGCTCCTACCAGATCTCTATGAGATTCCCGTAAGCTCCCCATGAACATCTCATAAGCTTACCATAAGGTTCTCTCAAGCTTCGGATATGCTTCCCATCAGTTTTCCTTAAGGCTCCTATGAATTTTCCAGGAGGTTTTCATGTAGTTTATTCATGATTCTTATAAGGTTCTCATGAGCTTTGCATGAGCATTCAATAATCTTCCTATAAGCTTCCATAAGCATTCCAATTGCTCCTCATAAACTACCTATCAGTTTTCAAAGAGACTCTCAAAAGCTTCTGATAATCATTCCTGAAGCTTCTCATGAGCTTTTTCACGAGCATCTCATAAACATCACATGAGCCTCCCATACACTTCCCATAAGTTTCCCATACGCATTTCATCAGCTTCCTAATAGAATCTAATAAGCGTCCCGTAAGCTTACAATAAGCATCCCTTAAGCATCCCATTACTTTTTTATAAGCTTCTCATAAGCTTCTCATAAGCTTATCATAAGCTCATCATAAGCTTCTAATAAGTGTCACATAAGTTTGTAATAATTATCCCATAAACTTATTATAAGCTTCCTACAAGCTTCCAATAAGCTTCCTATGAGCATCGCATTAGCATTGCAAAAGCATCCATTAAAAGTCCTATGAGCTTCTCATAAGCTTTCAATAAGCATCGCATGAGCATCCCGTAACCAATCTATAAGCATCCCATAAGCCCTCCGTAAGCTTCCCATAAGTTTGCTATAATCTTCTTATAATCTTCCCATAAGCTTTCCATCAGCTTTCCATAAGGTTTTCATAAGCTCAACATAAGCTAACGATAAATTTCGCACAAGTCATTGCTAAGCATCCCAGAAGCTTCCTATCAGCTTACCATAAAGTTTACGTAACCTTACCATACGCATCACATTAGCATCTTCTTACCTTCGCAAAATCATCGCATAGGCATCTCATATGATTCCAGTAAGCTTTCCATATGCTTAAGATAAGCTTTCCACAAGCTTCTGTCAAGCATCCCACAAGCTTATCATAAGCTTTTCACAAGCTTTATTATGCGTCCAACAAGCTTTCGAAAGATTTCCATAAGCTTCCTATAAGTTTCTCTTAAGCTTTCCAAATGCTTCCCGTAAACTAACCATAAGCTTACCATAGCTTACAATAACATACCTATAATCTACCTGTAATCTTTCTATATGCTTCTCATAAGCTACCCAAAAGCTTCACATAGGACTTTTATAAAATTTGTAAAGGCTTCTCGTAAACTTACCATAACCTTCCCATAAGCATCCCATAAGCATCTTTATCGATGCCAACTGGTAGCGAAAAAAACTCGAATTCGAATAAGAAAAGAAAAATACATTCCAATGAAAATTGAATTTAATTTTTATCAAGAGACACGGTAGTGTCTCTGGCCAAGTACAAAAAAACGAACGTTTTTTGTGCGGCCAGCATTACCGTGTCTCTTTTCAGATACAAACAAACGCCATTTTTCAACATACAAAAAAGGCAACAATAACAATAAAATTGCACAGTTTTTTGCTATAATATTGTTGCCATCATCAACCTGAAGACAATAAAAAAAAACAAATTTTAAATTGGTCCACCCGTTCGCGAGATATTAACAACCGAAAATCGACGTTTTTCGCTCAAATTAAGAAACGACGTTTTCTTCTACTTCTTCTTCTTCTTCTTCTTCATGTTCAGTGTCCGAAAGAGTATTTCTGATTGATACATTACTTTTATATGACAATATGTAACATAATTACAGTTCTGGTACACATATAATGCATATATGTATATCTATAGGCCCAATTGAGGCCATCTTTGTAGACATAGCAGATAATAAGGCCAAAAAATGGCCAAATCATGGCCGTCAATGACTGATCAGTATTTTGCTTGTATTTAGACTAATATATCATGATAATATGTAACATAATTACAGTTCTGATACACATATAATGCATTTATGTACCTCTTTAGGCCCAATTGAGGCCACCT
Source organism: Gryon sp. ZL-2020 (assembly GCA_022817425.1). Taxonomy (NCBI): domain Eukaryota; kingdom Metazoa; phylum Arthropoda; class Insecta; order Hymenoptera; family Scelionidae; genus Gryon; species Gryon sp. ZL-2020. Next base: position 425 of record JABFPJ010003561.1, on the reverse strand, counting down.
TTGTAGACATAGCAGATAATAAGGCCAAAAAATGGCCAAATCATGGCTGTGAATGAATGATCAGTATTTTGCTTGTATTTAAAACTGATATATCATTGCTATATAATGATGCGTTACATAATTACGATTTTGATTCAAACATACCACATTTGTATACATCTTCAGGGCCAGATAAGGCCAACTTTTAATAAATGATAGACAATAAAGTAAACAAATGGCCAAATTATCATTAATAATTCATCTTCTAACTTATTATATTATACAAATTGTTACTACATAATAATAATTTCAACACCACAACATTATATCTATAAGCCTGTTATGGTATAGTTATGGCCAAGTAATTACCAGTAGCAGCTAATGAGGACAAAACAGGGCCAAAAAGTTAAAATAAATTATGGGAACCTTATTGAGAGCACATGGGA
>JABFPJ010003560.1:0-15821 GCA_022817425.1 Gryon sp. ZL-2020 | reverse complement strand
GTAAATAATTTTGAATAAAATAAGTCATAAATTTTAAATGTAAATTTGTACTGATATAAACTAAATTACTAAATATAACTGTATTTTTTAAATATCAGATAGAATTCCATAATATAAAACTTTTGCTTAATAAAAATATAAGTATGAACTATTTGTAATTCTTTAACCAGTTTCATTTGTTATCACTGAAGTCTCCCCGATTTCACTTGGTTCTTCACTCGAATTCCTATCACTTGAATCTGCACTCATATTTGTTTACAAACCCGAAACACTTGAATTTGAATGACTGATGCACAGAAGTCAAACGACAATATGTATGAGAGGAGAATTGTGCTGCAAACTATTCTCTCTACTTACTTACCTTTTTCTCGTCGAATTGTTGAATTGAATTCGAAACTAGGAACATGGTAAATTTTGTCTGCGCGGTAAATTTTAAATGAATGTTTATTCAGTTCGGCAATTAAGTTTATAATAAATACAAGGACGATTAAAAGAATATATGACATACCGTAAGTGTAATATTGAACGTAAGTATATATTGAAGTATAATATTGAACTCCAACCTATGATTTATAGAAACTTATATTTTATGGATTCTATAAATTATGGAAAACATTTGTATAATTACAGAGAATTTCGTAATGTACATGCAAATATTTCTATACATTACTTGAAAACTGCCTATACATATACTTCTCTGTCTTTTTAACCATTATTTATGCAAAATGTTCCTATATAATTTTATCAGTGTGTCACAGTAGCCATTTCATAAGTAATAATTAAATTAAGGAGATGTTGATAATCCCGAGTAAGAATGGAAATACGGTTATACGATCGTTAAATCAAGAAAATGTCATCATTATACTTTCTATAATGATGTACGATGAATAAACGATCATTTTACTATATTTTAACCATCATTAAACGAGAATTAAAATAACTTCAACGATTGCTTAAAAATATATTACATTTTTATTTTTTGAAGGTAGAAAAACATCGTTCGAAGATATAAAAACTATCGATCAATGATCGTTTAACGACTTTTCAATAATTTTAAAAATAATTATGCGATAATATTTATATTGATTCCATTATGATTATTTAATTATTTGAACGATCATTTAAATCATGTCAACGATCAGATAAATATAGTTCAAACGGTTTTCATCTTTGTATAAACGATCGTTCGACGATATATAAACGATCGTTCAATGATCATTCAACGACTTTTAAATGATTCTTGTTTTAATTGCTCAATTTAACACAGAGATGAGCAAAAATAATTACCCAATTACTTACAATAAATTTCAAAAATTGGAAAAATATTATACATTGTGAAAATAATTGAAAACTTTGTTGTTATTTGGCAAGTTGTAGAGTCAAATAAACAAATAATTCTATTTATGAAATTACTTTTGCTAAATTTGAATTTATAATTTAATTTTATTCACAAAAGTAATGGTTAATTAAAAATTCTATTACTTCTCAATTACTTTCTGAATTAAAATCCATATTTTTCACTGGTTTTACTAATAATAATTATGGTACACTGTAAAAAATGTACGTAAATTTCAAGATTTTTTACGTACCTTTTTCTCTTGAAATTTACAAATCCGGTTTTGAAACCGAGATTACTAGAACATGTGTTGAATTTCCCAAATGTCTTGAAATTTCAAATATTTTCCTTTAAAAAGTGTATGGAAATTTCAATATGAAAAAAACTGTAATTTTCAAGATTTTACTTATAAACTTCAAAATTTCAGATTCTTGAAAATTACAAATCTGAGGAGGAATTTAAAAGTAATAGAAATACTTTTTTAAGTAATAGAAATTTACAATTTTTCTTGAAATTTCAAAGTTTTCTGTGGTATTGCACTTATATAAATAAGTGAAAATATAGTACGCGCTATTTGTTTAATGTAATATATTACATATAATTAAAATGTCTAATAAAAAAATGTATTAACAAATTAGATTAAAATGTAAAATACATTTTTTAATCAATTTTTCATTTCGTATATCTTGAAACTTCTTTTTAATAATAACAAAATAATTAAATGATTACTTTAACAGTAAACTATTATTTTATTTAGATATGACTGTCTTGTTTTTAAAAATAATTTATTAATTAACGTTTATTGTATTCTATTAATAAATTAATTAGTAATTAACTTGTATATTTACAAGAAATAAGAATTCTGGATATTATGTCCAACTCTATTCTCTTGGTCCAAGAGTTCGGTAAAGCTTAAACGTATCATAGATTCGTATGTATTGTACGATGCTTCGATAGGTCTGGGTCAACGTCTTTGGTTTGTATCTTCAAACTCCCGTGTTCGAAACTCCGTAAGCGATTTTTCAAATGTTTTTTTCAGTAATGCGATTTTTATGTGTATGTTGTGTTTATGTGTATGTTGTGTGTAATAAATATTACTGAAAATTATTATTGCGATAAAATTGTATAAAAATTACTTCCATACATACATTTACGATATTAATTATGCGTATTTAGGTTTATAACTTATATGCTGTAAGTTGTAAACCATAACTTAAAAACGTGAAATAAAATACAAATTTTATTTTGAAATTTTAAAATGCAATATTGAAATTTCAAAACTATGTAATGAAAAATCCTCTATTTTTAGTTGAAGACAGTCCTTTTTTATAAGATAAATTTGCAATTTTATACTATTTCATTGTATTATTTTTAATAATTATTAAATATGTGGTTTAAATGGGTAATGGGCTTGCCTATCTCTGATTTAACATAATATAATTTCAGAATTTGAAATAAATACGTAATTTATATCTGTGGCTTCCGGTAAAAACCAGATAAGTGCTTTTTGAAAGTTTTTTAATTGTAACATCTTGAGCATATGACAGTTTCTTCTTATTTTACTTATTAATGTCCTATATGGAAAATGCCAGCATTATAAGAATTCCACAATCAAACCAATGTTGAAACAATGTCGGCTGCCGACATTGGCTTATCAACGTTGAACCAACATTGTATTCACTGTTACGTCAGCGATAATATAGGATTGTTACCCAACGTTAATAGCTAGTTTTTGTCCGACGTTAGACCGACGTTGTAGCCCAATATTAACTGACTAAATTTTTCATTATTCAATTACTGGTTACCCGTACGGAAAAAAATATAAGTCAAAATATACGTCAAAATATATAACTTTTTGCCACTAAAATATATTTGAAAATATATTTCAAATATGTTTTTTTATATGCAAATATATTTTTGCATATAAATTTTACAAATATATTTTTACTTATATTTTTACAAATATATTTCAGAAATATATTTGAAATATATATTAAATATATAACTTTTTGCCGAAAATATATGTGCACATATTCACATATATTTTTGCATATATTTCGAAATATATTTTCTTCCGTTAGGGTACCAGCGTTGGACCAAGGTTGTATTCACCGTTACGCCAATATTGATACAAGATTGATAGCCAACGTTAATAGCCAGTTCTTAACCAACATTGGACCAACGTTGTTGCCTAACAATGCTGGCAAACGATATTGGCATAACAACGTTGGATTGATGTTGTATTGATTACTTTGCCAATGTTAATGCAAAACTGTCTACCAACGTTTGTAGCCGGTTTTTAACCGACATTGAACCGACATTGTTACCCAACATTACCCTGGTTATATTATAGACTTTCGGCATAAAAATAATTTGCCGAAATAATACGAAAAATGCAACTGAAATTTCGTATCCAGTATACGAATTTTCGTATGAAAATTGTCAAGAATGATTAAGATGTAAAAAAATGAAAGGATAAATTCATTTCAAAGCTGAATCTCTATGAAAATATGAGTTTGCATATTTTCATAGAGATTCAGCTTATATTTCATATAACTAATGAAACAAATTGAATTTTTTAATAAATTAATATTAATGTTTTTTATAAATACTGATTATTATTTGATTAATTAATCAATTTATATTGAATTAGAAATGTTTTTAGCCAATTCAAAATAAAGAATCACATTCATTTTATTTTTTATTTACTTTATTAAATGATCTTATTAATTTAGAAATAGTACTTTACTTAACATGTGCATGACAACACAGCATGGCAACACTCGTTTCGCTCGTGTTGCTATCCTGCTCACGCGTGGGAAAAGTATCTTCTGAGCTTACAAGTTGAGTACAATACTTTTCTTTACGAGAGTGGGAAAAGTAACTACTTTTACCGCTCGAGTGAGGAAAATATTTATATATATACGTAAAATTTATTCATACAATATACATTCATTACAATATATTGTAATGAATGTATATACATTTTATTACAGTTTAACGATTTTGTAACTATTAAAATACGTTTTTAAAATGCAATATATATATTTTCTAAATTAATAAGATTATTTAATAAAGTAAATAAAAAATAAAATGAATGCGATTCTTCATTTTAAATTGGCTAAAAACATTTCTAATTCAATATAAATTAATTAATTAATTGAATAATAATCAATATTTATAAAAACAAACATTAATATTAATTAATTTAAAAAATTCAATTTGTTTCATTATTTATATGAAATATAAGCTGAATCTCTATCTCTATCATAGAGATTCAGCTTTAAAATAAATTTATCCGTTCATTTTTTTACATCTTAATCATTCTTGACAATTTTCATAAAAAAATTTGTATGCTGGATACGAAATTTCTTTTGCATTTTCCGTATTATTTCGGCAAATGATTTTTATGTCGAAAGTCTATATTCTTTGACGAGGGATAAGTAACTAAATTTTTCATAAGTAAGATATTGGCATACTAAAATTGGGTCATGGTTTTATTCACTGTTACGCTAACGTTGATACGAGATTGTTAGCCAACGTTTACAGTTACTTTTTAACTGACATTGTGATCCAACATTAATTATACATTGTTACTTATTCATTTTTGACAATCAATTATAATTAACTTAGTGAAATAATCATATCATATTATAATCTAATTAAAAAATATTAATAAATAAATAATTGAGTATTAAATAAAAATAGATATAAAAATACTATTAATATATAAATTTAGAAATACTTTATACAATTCTATGTATTAATAGTAAATGATACTAATGCTGACGAGAGTTTACACTCAAACTATTATAGCAAAAATTCAAATCTTTAAACTGAGATTTGTTTCAATTTTATAAATAAGTATAGCAAAATGAACAAGTATTTGTACATTAATGAATAAGTTAATATTTACTTATTCATTTTCATAAATAATATAAATTATTGATTATTTATTTATTAAATTGTTCATTAAGATTAATTAATTATCACTCTAAAAATTAAACTTTATTCCTATTAATATAAGAATTGTCACAATCATTTTCTAAACAAGTTGGCAAAATATTGGCTAGCAACGTTGTTGTGATGATATGAAAATGCCAAAGTGCTAGGAGCTATTGAAATTCAAATGAATAACCGAAGAACTGGAGCAGTGGATAAAGCGACGGACTATAACGTTGGAGGCACGAGTTCAAATCTTCCAGAATCAACAATGCAACTTTAGCTTCAAACCTTAAATTTAATCATGAAATATGAATGTAAATGGCATAAAAAAATGAAATAAATAAAAAAAATGTATATATTATAATAAATATTTTTTTATTTATTTTAAAAAATACAAAGTCGGCGTAAACCTGTCAAAACAACGTCGAAACGTTGTTCGCATACGACACTGAAACAAGACTGGTTAACTAATAATTGATCTAGTGATCATTTGTATGGAAATCGTGGCAGTAAAATTCATTGGCACTTCCTAAATGTAGAATAGTAATTTATAAAAGTCATTTCATTTTTCATACACTTTCATTACTTTTATTCATAACGAATGTAATTGTAGTCGTTTCATTATAATTAAAAGCTGCAATCGTGAATTCAATTATTTTCATTATCTGGTAAAAATGTAATGATTATTATAAGTGCTTTCATTAACATTAATTACTGTAATCGTTCATTGAATTATTTTTATCAACCTGTCAAATTGTAATGGTTATTAAAAGTCGTTTCATTAACATTAAATACTGCAATCGTTAATTCAATTATTTGCATTATCCATTACAATTGCAATGATTAATGAAAGGCGTTTTATTAACATTAAAAAATATATTCGTTAAATAAGTTACTTTCATTAACCATTAATAAATTAATTTTAAATAAAAATCTTTTTATTAACTTATACAAATGCAATTGTTAAAGGAATAACTTTCATTCAACATTACAAGCGTGATGGTAAATGTAGTCACTTTTATTATCCATTACAATTGCATAGGTCCCTGTAATAACGTTCATTATCTATTACTATTGTAATGCATAATGTAACTATTTTCATTATTCATTACAATTGTAATGGATAATAAACAATATTTTACTTACGATTAAAAATTTAATTGTTAATGATAGTGAATCATTAACAATTACAATGTTAATGTTGCATCAAAATTATTTCAATAATAACTACTGTTTTCATAAATAATGAAAAAATATTCATTAACCGTTACATATGTAATGGGTAATTTAAAGTTTTTTCTTGATTATTACTGTGTAATGCTTCATGATGAAATCATTGATGAAATGTAATGATTGATGAACATCCCTGTAATTAATTCTGATCAATTCATTAGTCAAAAATCAATTAGAAGATAAACCTAATTGATTGTATCATCTTAATAAATTGATCAAATTAATAGTTAATTATAAGATAATAATTTATTTTATCTGAGAAAGAATTTGTTTTAATTAATGATTTTAAAATTGTAATAAGATGTTGATTAATAATTTAATTGTTAACCACTAACAACTAATTTTCATTAACAAATTAATATTAACAACAGTTTCAATTACCGATTGTTAATTATAAATTGTTCATAATTTTCCAACTTGTTTTTAGTTGTTAATTAATTTAACTCGATAATAGACATAATTATGTTGTTTACTAATATTAGTTAAATCAAATCAATTGTTTATTTACGATTTGTTAGTTAATGATAATGTGTTTGTTTCTGTTATAAAAGATATGATATTACTTTGGATATATTTAAGGTGGCAATACGTAACATATTTTTTTAAGGGGGAATATAACTTTGATGGTATACCTTTTTTTTACATTTTCGTAAACTATAACATCTCAGGATTCATCTGTAAAAATTTCAGTTCGAAATTCAAATTAGTTTATAAATAACAATTAACAATATAACGGCGTTTCATGGGCGCCGGCCATGTGTACCGAATCTTTAATCGCGTTTTTCTCGATTTCATATTTTCAGATGCGGTTGTCAACTTTTCTCTGGATCAGCTAAGCCGATTCTTCTGAAATTTGCAGGACATCTTCAGGACACTCATGCGCAATTAGCTACGAGGCGATATATTTCATTTTATTATTTCATTCATTGTTATAAACAAATTTGGACTCAAAATTTTCTCGAAAAAATCACTTTTAATGTTTAGTAGCACCATTTTGTTATTTTAACTCGAAAAAAAATGCCTTCGTAGCTAAGGGCCTCTATCCTTATGCTACCCAACGAACGTGGAAATTTTCATTTTGCAACAAAATTACATGAAAGATTGTGACAACCGCGGAGCCGTTCAAAAATTTTTTTTTTCGAAGACGTTATTAACAAGTAATTGTTAATAACATTTTTTTATGTTTTAACTTTCTGAAATATTCTCTGTTTGTTGCTGAATGCAACGCACATTTTGTTAATAACATTTGTTTAATATAACTTACAGCATTACGAATTGAATTCAGGTGAAAATTTCAACTTTTCAAAGGTATATTGCCCCTTAATTATTTTCAATTAATTTTCTATACTTTGATTTTTACACTTATTGAAATTATAAAAAGTATTCGAATATACTATAAAATTAAATATTATTTAATATATTGATATTTACTTTATTTAAATTAATCATTAAGCATATAAATAATAATATAAAATTTAAGATTATATATTAAATAAAAATATTTAAAAATTTAATTACGATTTAATTTATTTTTTGTCTCATTATTAATAAAACTGCGTTTACGTTGAGCTTTAGGCGTGTGCGAACATGTGCTGCAAACGTGCTTCTCTTTATGGCAATTTGTACAAATTGAATGCTGTCAGCTGTGCACAAAGTGTGTGAAAAGTGATTGCACCTGATATGGTGTGCCTGCTTGCTAAGTTTTTTTTGCGAAATATGCACTACTTGTGCCTGTAAACTTGTTGTGAGGAATATGCCGATGACATTAACCTCAACAGCGGCCTTGTCACGTGCTACAAAACGCGCATTTGTGCTTGCACGGATTTCATAGATCGTGACATTATCTATGACACTTATACTTTAAACTGTGCCCGTGGTCAATTGGCTCTGTGACTTTTTGATTTGTTGCTTATTTATACACTTTTATTTTACTGTTTTGTAAATATTGGTGGGGCCACACTCGTGTTATTACGGCACTGTTTGAATGCACGAGTAGCAACTACGCTTGGTCATTTCACCGCTACCAACCTATATATTGAGAAATATGACATGCCATCAACCTCGATTATGGTCTTGTCACATGCTATGAAGCGCGCACTCGTGTCTACACAGTTTTTGCAGATTGTGGCATGGATTGTGACATTTTTACTTTGATTTGTGCATTTGACCGATTAGATCTGTAACTCTGTTGACATTTTGACTCTTATATATATATATATATATTGTTTACTTATGTTTTGCAATTAATGGCGGGTTCTTTGTCGTGTAGATACGGAACTGTCTGAATACACGCGTACCACTGAACTGGGTCACTACACCAATACCAACCTACGTGTTAAGTTGCAGTGATACCAACCTATTTTTCGCAACACGGTATAGCCAACCGTCTTTTGTATATCCCTGCTATTATTTCTGGGATTGTTAACCTGAGTTTGAATTACGACATGAGTGAGTGCAGCAGAGATGATAATTTTTCTCTCCAAACTTGAGGTCATTGACAAGAATGTCATTGACCTGAGAATTTCCATAGACTCTCTAAGTAAAGCCAATCATCTACAAAATGAGCTGAATGAGAAAATTCTTACAAAGCAAGTTCAAACCGATGCCCACATTAAGGATCTTGAGAAGCAAATTGCGGATCGGACAAAACAGCTTGAAATTGAAAACAAAAATCAAGATAATCGTAAAATTGTTATTTTTGATGTCCCTGATAATGCCGAATTCAATGATGATATCTACGAATCAGCGCTGGAAATTATTCAGAAATTTGTCCCCGCGATCACCGATTCTTGTATAGTTCATGTCCATAAACTTGGTAGATCCCCGGCAAGCCGTCCAATGATTGTGACCTTTAATTCCGACCGTTGGAAACATGTGATTTTTTTCAAAAAAAGCCGATTGGGAGAGATCAGGTGTCAGGTTCTCGTCAAACCTTGCAAAGTCTCAGTTGGCAGTGAGAAGAGAACTTCTGCAGTTGATGCCAGCTTTGAGGGAGAGGGGATTCCAAGTCCGCATTCGGGGCTGTGAGTTGTTCCTCGACTCGAAGAAGACCTCTCTTGAAGCTGCACGTGAGCTCCTGAAACCTTCCCCATCAGTCAACGTGGTAGTCGGACAATCTCCATTATTACCAAACCAGGATATTACAGCAAACGTGATCCCTTCAGAGGCTGATTTCCCCCGGCTTCCTTTGGTCGACGACCGCGGTGAACACATCTCGGTGGGACATCCTAACCGAAAGAGAAATGCCGATTCTATGGACCCACCACCTTCTGGGCCCCAGAAGAAAAAAGTTGGCCGTCCTTCGAATAAGGAGTTGCTCCATATAACTCGGTCTCTGTCTATTACGGAGTTCTTTTCGGCCAATCATCCCTAATTCAACACCTACCGGGACCCAACGGACTCACACGAACCCAACTGAGGAAGTAAACCCACCTTCTTCTCCCCCTTCCCTTATTGTTGCCCCCGACTCTTGTCCTGTAAATATATCTCATCCTTCTAACCCCTCACCCTCTCCCCGTATCCTATTTTGGAACATTCATGGTCTACGAAATATGCCTAATATTGTAGATTTTTTAAAACCTAATGACATTTTTGTCATTGACTCTTTGTGAGTCAATGCTCTGGTCTTTGCTTGAACACTTATATTTCAACAATTGTACATTTAAATTTTATAGTTCTCCAGCGGTGAGAATGCATGGTAAAGGCAGAGCAATTTATGCAATTTATTTGGCAATAGGCTTCGACAATAAATTTTATACAATTGACCCTATCTATATCTCTTCATATTTTATTGTTGTTAAAGCCGTCTACCAGTTGAAGTCTTTTGTGATAATCCTAACTTATTACCTGCCAGAGGCATAGGTGGATGCTCTGTTTTCGGAATTGGGTGACATTCTGGGCAATAATGTGGAATTTGATTCATTGCCGGTTATTCTGGGGGGCGACACTAATTGCCGTGTCGGTGACTTCAACGATATTTCTGCGAACATAATTGGACCCATTTTTTCGTCAACAAGAGTCTCAAGCGACATTTGTATTAACGATAAAGGCAGAAAACTTGTCCAGTTTATGGAAAAGTGTGGTTTTATTTTATTAAACGGTAGATCTGTGAGCGACTCTAAAGCTGCTTTCGCATATTGCAGTCATTTGGGCAACAGTGTCATCGACCATGTCTGGGTATCGCTATCGTCACTGTCCTTTTGTAAGGAACATTGAGGTGTGTGATATCTTTACGGCTTCAGATCACTTCCCGGTGATCCTGTCTCTTTCCCTTTCTGCTCCTGATCCGGACTCGAGCACAGCGGCAGCAAGTGCCCCGAGATGGTGATGAGCTGAAGGCGGGGCGATTCAGGGGTGCCATGATGTGGTCCGCCGGTGTCGGTGACATATCAGACGATCCGAATCAACTTAATGTAAATCTTTTGAGCTCTATCTACGAGGTCGCGTCCTCCGTGGGTCTGTGGCGCCCTGCCAGAAAATCTCGCAGAATGACTTCGGCGAAATGGTTTGACGGAGAATGTCTACGCCGTAGGAAATTAATCATCGATTTGCTTAAATTATGTAAGCGTGAAGGATTTACCCCCAATAATACAACACTATACCTGCAAGCAAAACGATGCTATAAGCAACTGTTAACGAAAAAGAAAGATGTTTATCATGAGTCTGTGGTGAGAGGCCTGTCCCAAGTTCAGTCATCGGAAGACTTTTGGGCAATTATTAATAGATACCGTATATCCTTTTTCCCTAGATGCCCAATCGATTCTAGTACTTGGTCTAGACACTTATCATTACTGCTCGGCAATAATGATATTTTATTAACATTTCCAAACTACGGGGCCTCTCGTCACACTCTTCTTGATGGTCATATTTCTTTCTCAGAAATCGGGCAGAGCATACGTAAGTGTAAGCGAGGTAAAGCCGCCGGCGAAGACTTGATTCCGTATGAGTTTTACAAACATCTTCCAGAGAATTGGATCCTTTATCTTGAGGTTATGTTCAACAAAATTCAAGATTCTGGTGTTATACCTGCGAGCTGGAACCAATTGACCCTCATCCCCTTGCACAAGAAAAACTTACGTGACAATCCGGAAATTTACCACCTAATTTCTTCGATTAACTGTTTATCTAAATTATTTATGCAAATTCTAAATAACCGTCTTATACAGTTCACTGAACTAAATAATTTAATACCGGAGTTTCAGGCTGGTTTTCGTGCTGGGAGTGGATGTTTGAACAATCTGTTCACGCTTGATACATTAGTCAAACTTCATACTCGAATACCGTTTGGGAGATTGTACGCGGTCTTCGTGGACTTTAAGTCCGCATTTGACCTTGTTGACCACTCTCCTCTATTTCAAAAACTCCGGGACGTGGGCGTGAGTTCGAGATTCGTTGACATATTAAAGAACTTCTATGACGGCGCCACAGCTGTTGTTAGGACGGACACGTGCCCATCCGAGCCCGTGCATGTTGCTAGTGGGGTCCTTCAGGGGGAAGTATTGAGTCCTTTACTCTTTTTCCTCTTCCTGGGTGACCTTGAGCGCTTCTTGATCGTCCATATACGTCTTTATACGTCCATAAAGCCCTTTTTTTTGGCATGTGGTATAATGTATGGAATACTTTTTCGTTAGAAAACATTTTCTCAAATTCAAATATGTTATTATAACGTTACTGTGAAACTGCACGCTCCCACGATCTTGAAAAATGTCACAATTCCTTATCTTTAGCCATCCTCCCATTCATCATAGACCCTTTACACACCTGTGCCCCCTGCCTGTCCACAACCATGACTATCTCCAAATCCCGCTCACTTGCTGAATTCAGACTCTCATCCAACCGTTTTGACTATATTTTCTTTCATTCAAAAAAACAATTTCTTGTCTCACTGAATTACAGTACGTTTTGTCACGAACCTTGCCCTCCGCCAAGAAATACAGTTATCCATATATTAAATGACTGCCGAGCCGCTGCTCTATACAAAAAATCGCACTTTGATCGCTTTGTCCTCAAAATTCACATATATTTGGACTCTGTCTTAAACTCAATAGATTACAATGTCTTAACGAATTTCATCAACTTTCTCAACCTGTTATTTGACGTTTACTGTACGTAAACGTTCTTTTACTGTATACAGCGATTATTTCTTCATACTTTTTTATATATATTTATAATCTCTTCGATATTATTATTATTAACTTATCCCTGTAAATTGTAAACTCCCCTTGTATGGTGCATAGTGACCGAATGCATTTGTAAATAAAAATTGAATTAATAAAACTGTTCTTTTTAGCCATCTACAAGCGGTTGCAGCTCTCAAATGAGAATTAATTTACCAAATTTAGCTTTGGCGATTGACAGATCTGGTATGTCTATTCGAAATGCTGCTCTGATCGCGAACTCTGTTCTCACAGATGTTGGCATAATAACTTCAAATAAAAAATCAAATGTCATTAATGGGTCTAAGAGAAGACGGGAACTAAAGATTTTTCGAGGCAAAAACAAAACTAAGATTACACCATCCTCTGAATCATACGGAATTTATTTTGATGATCGGAAGGACAAAACGTAAATTCAGGAGAAGAAAGGATCGAAGTTTTACAGAAGAGAAATAATGGAGGAACACATTACGGTCTTACTTGAACCACATGAAAAATATTTAGGACATCTCACACCTACGTCAGGATCTTCGTAGAACGTTGCAACTCGTTTGAATGAATTCGTAAATGAACAAGAATTAGATGTTTTACAGCTAGGTAATGTTTATTATTATGTAAAAATACTTTCAAATTTATATTTGATTAATTAATTTATGTTTGAATTTTGGTTTTAGATGTTATTGGTTGCGATGGTGCAGTCGTTAATACCGGAATACATAATGAAGCAATAAAACGTTTGGAAAATCTTTGGGAAAAACCTGCAGTGGTTTATTTGCCAAATGCACGGCAACGAATTGCCTCTCCGCCATTTATTGGAAGCTTTTGATGGCAAGAAAACAGGACCTAAGGGATTCTCGGGGCCTCTCAGTAGAGCTTTAAATAATTGCGAAAAATTAGCAATTTGTAGTTTTGAATCGATTACCTCAACTTTGCCAGTTATTGATCCTTTGCCAGTTATTGAAAACAAATTTGTGCAAAGACCAAAAGTATCTTTTTGAAATGAGTCGAGCTATTATATCTGGAAATTGTACGCCAGACTTAGCCAATAAGAATCCAGGTGCTATTTCACATTCAAGGTGGCTAACAAAAGCAAATAGAATACTTAGATTGTATGTTGGTACACGTAATCCTTCGGTTCATCTAAAAATTCTTGTTCATTTTATAATTCAAGTTTATGCTCCTGTATGGTTCGGCATCAGACTTGATCTTTGGTGCTATAATGGTGCAAAACACGTTTGGAAAACCATTTCTCTTTCGCGTAGTTTCTCTCCTCAAGTTTTGAAAATTATTGATCCAGTCATACAGAGAAATGCATACTTCGCACATTCGGAGAATCTGTTATTAGCAATGCTTGTAGATGATGATGTAAACGTTCGATTAGATGTTTTAGCAAAAATTTTAGATTGTAGAAATACACAGCGACATGATGTTCGTACGTTTGTTGTCCCTGTATTAAATTTTCAGACTTCTAAATACACTGAAATTATCTCATGGGAAAACGTCACCGAGCCACCTTTAATTAAATCAATAGAATATAAAGAATTGAGAAAAATACTTTTATCAGATCACGTTCCTTTATTAGAAAAATTGCGATTCCCGTGTCACACGCAAGCCGTTGAGAGGCATGTGAAACTTATAACTCGGTCCGCGCAATTAGTGTGTAGCCATGAAAACAGAGAATCAAATGTTTTTAGTACTTTGAAATCACGAGCGGTACTGTCAGTATTTAACTCAAAAAGAGATTTCCAGATTCTAGATTCCGAAATGTAATTAGGTCAGTTGAAATATTATAAATATTTCAATTATGTATTTTTCTTATTGATGATTGATTAATGTTACTTTTTAATTTGAAATGGATAAAAAACAGCTTATAATGAGATAAATATAATTAATTTGTGTTAATAATGCCTCATAATTAATTTCATTAATTCGAAACACATAAAGGATATTAAATAAATAATAAAACATAAAAAATAATATTTATACAACTTCAATTTATATAAAACTAAATAAAATCTATAAAAACATTTATTATATCACATAAATTAACTTACACTTAAAAGTAAATAACTATATGAAATAAAAAAATAATGTCTAAAAAATCGATATAGTAATACGTTCTGCGCTTGATCAATTTGCATAATAAAATTATATTCTTTCAAGACATATTTTTGCTTCTAAAAAAGGAACAACTTAATCATGGTCCAAAAGAACTTAATTTTTTTTGGCTCTAATAAATATATATATTAATTATTTATATCAATTAATAAATTGAAAAAATTTAATTAAAATTTAAAAAAAAAATATTTAGTAACAATAATTTACCCAAATGTTCCTTCATAATGTTTTAAATGTTTTAACTAAATATTTACATAATAAAAAATCAACCATTTTTCACTATATGAATTAAATTTTATAAAGTTAATTAAAAATCTAAGTGTAAAAAGATCCGAAATATTTGAAATTTCATTAAAAATGAAAAAGCGCCAAGTACAAATATTTATTTTTTATTTTGAAAATTTACTAAAAAAAATTAATAGAAAATAAAAATTAATGCAAACATTCTAAAGAAATAATATAAACTGAAATAAAAAATGCAAGTACTTATTAGTAAATTAATTGCAAATTGAAATCGGCTATTATGAAATCGCATCAAGTATTAGTTAAATTGATTCCATTAGCTTTTCTAGTTTCATAAAATTTCTGGTCTTTTCAGTTTACTTGGTTTTGTCTGTATTATTCAGAATCTGACAACCAAGAAACTGAAAAGACTAGAAAATATATGAAACTAAAAAAGCTAAAGGAATTAACTTAACTATTAGTTGATGCGATTTCGAAATAGCTATTTTTATTTTGCAATTAATTTACGAATATGCACTTGAATTTTTTATTTCAGTTTTTATTATTTTTTTAGAATGTTTGCATTAATTTTTATTTTCTATTAATTTTTTTAACAAATTTTCAAAATGAAAAATAAATGTTTGTACTTGGCGCTTTTTTATTTTCAATGAAATTTTTCTTATTTATAATTATACTAGCTGAAGCCCCGGCTTCGCCCGGGCGAAACCCTGTGACCCCCTCCCTATGACCGCCCTATGAATCTCCTATAACCCCTATGATCTGCCAATGAATTCCTTATGGCATCCCTATAA
>JABFPJ010003559.1:0-15821 GCA_022817425.1 Gryon sp. ZL-2020 | reverse complement strand
TAACTAAACAATTTTCAATTACCAGTTATACTGTAATTAGTAACTGAAAAATTTTCAATTACTAATAACACGTTTAATTAAGAATTTAAAAATTTCTACTTACTAATTACACCTGTAATTAATAATTAAAAAATTTCTAATTATTAATTACATCTATAATTATTAATTGAAGAATTTTCAATTATCAACTACATTGTAATTAGTAATTCAACAATTTTCAATTACTTATTACACCTTGTAATTACTATTTTATAATTAGTAATTACTAATTTTGACTATCCCTGGGTGTAAATATATCTGAAGTATAATTATGATTGGCTGTTGGTACACCAATGAGTGTACAATTAACACTTTGTAGACATTAATTTGTATGTTTACACGAAATCGTGTAAATATTTGAATATTTTTTTTTACTGTGTAATATTTTTTTTCATTTTCACAATTAATTTTTTTGATATAGTATTGTGAAAATTAGTTAAGGTGAAATATCAATGGCGGATCAACTTCGAAATGACATAACCTCTTCTCAATTATGTTTTATTAAAATTATGTTGTATTGCTCGAGAATGTGTAAAATCGAGCTCTTTTAGCTTATTTAAAATTGAATTCTTTAATTTTTGATCACTTTTTCATGCTTTGAAAATGCTTCTGTGTTGAGAATTTTGTGAACTCCCCGCGTAGAAAAATTAGTCTGGATACAGTCTGGCAAAGTGTATCCAGATCGCATCCATACTATATCCAGACTACTTTTTCTCCTAGGGTCGTTTTTCGTATTCAACTGAACTTTGTCAGAAATGAAGTTTTTCGTAGTTCGAAGAAATAATCGAATATTCATCGTATATTCATTTTTTAGCAACAAAAAAATTACCAAACATTTGTAATTCATCATATAAGAAGCTAAAAGAGCCGGATTGTACAATATTTCATTGAAGATAGAAATATTAACGTAAAACAATTTATATTGTCATTGTCGGTAAAATAGACTCAACATTTCACCTTAATATCGTTGCCCCGTCACCAATTATTATGATTGTTGCCTAATTACGATGCGATAGTGAATACATCAGCTGGTTCTTCAAGTAAAGCAAAATTGAAAGCGGACGATATAAAATCTAAATCTAAATATAATTATAATATATAATATATATAAACTCCAAGGACTAAATTTTTATTGATTTTAATAAATTCCGTTGATTTTCCTAGACATTATGATAATTTTTACAGGTTTTTTTTTCATTTATGAAAAATTTACAATTTACAAATCAATAATGATTCAAATACTTTTTTCTTAAACTTGCTTAATGTAGATTATATATTTCAACGAGATCATAACCTTTTGATTGAGTTAAGTATTAATATCTTCAACAAACGTATTTAGAATAGATAATAATATAATGAATAGAGTTAATACATTGCATTTCAATTGCATTCTACTGATTAAAATTATAATTATTTACAACAGCGGAAATCCTAATTGTAATCGCTAAAAGAATAGTTTCCAATTTTTTTATTATATATTTTAAATATTACTAATTTTTTTAATGAAATAATTAAAAACAATTTATAATTAATTATTATATGTACAAAACAAAATTTAAGATTAATTATTAGAATTGTAACGAAAAATAGTACATTTAATTATCATGATTAATTCGAAAAAAAGTTAATAAGCAATTTTATAAAATTACATTACGTTTTTAAATGAAGAAATACTTTGTACTATGTCTATGATTCTTCTCTTCTTGAAATTTAATGAACAACTAACAATAAATTATCATAATAGGAATTAACACTTTGTAAGAAAATACATTGTTTTATAAATCTTAACATATAAAGGAACGTATTGTTTAAAATGGCATAAACAAACAAGTAAAAGTATGAAACATTTTATTAGTATGAGATATATAAATTTATTTTATTTGATTATGAAATTACTTAATCATGCCGACATTTAAACAAATTTTAATTAAGAATAATAATAATCTGTAAAAAAGTATGAAAGAAAACAAAGTGACACATATCACAATTAATATGTAGATGAATTTATTGCATCAAATAAAGTTGTATTTACAGCAGAAGACACATACATATACATATACGTCTAATCTAAAGATTATCTACATATATTACTTTGTGTACTTCATCTTTAGCTAAATGCTTTTAATTTTTTTTTCTTATTTGTTATTGCGATTTAACTAACAGTCACCATACAGTTATTATCCAGATGGATCCTGATAAGGGCTCGCCTCTAGCGAGTGTCTCAGACACGATAAATAATAATTCTCAGTATTGTGTCTCATTATTTTCTAAACGAAAGTATATAGTAACTTTCAGTGAACTTTCAACGTCTCATCTCCTCGCATGAATACATTTTATTTCCATTTTTGTACAAAAATAACTATTTCCAAATTCTATGACTCCGCGAAACACTTAACTAAAAGTCGTTTATTTAAGCAACAAAATAACCTCGAAACTATGAAAAATCTCGCAACCATTTCCACCTAATCTGAAAGTCATTTCAATGATGACACAATACATCATCAATATTTTTATTCACTACCTACAATTTCTTATATCTACTATCACACCGATTTATACATTATTCTAAACGGATATATCATAAATACACAGTCTGTTATTCTTTGTTTGCAAAGTGTTTCATGGATACTCTGATTTATAATTAATTTTAAAAAATTTTTGCTGGGCAAAAGAGCATTTATATCGTAGGATCTTTTTTTTTAATTTTTGTTATCAAAACATTTTCGAAAAACAGAATAACATATTTTCGTACATACAAAAATTTTGCAGTTTATTTCAATTACAATGTACAATGTTAAAAATGTATTTTGTGAAGGACGGTTGTACATCAATTTTATTTACCTGTCACTGAATTTCTTTACTTAAATATTATTATTCTTCACATTATAAATTCAACATTGTTTAATTAACATATAACATAAGTTTATCATATCAGTTTGTACGTACGTCACAAATATTGAATTAATACATAAAGTGTTAATGTATTAAGTATAATGATGAGGCAATTTGCGAGATTCTCATGATTCCATAAAACGCTTCCTATACATTCATTGTATTTACAAATATTTACATCCATAAACGCGGAAGTTTATAAATTGCACATCCTCCCGCGATTTAATCAATCGTTAATAACGTAGCTGAGTATAGAAGAGCAATGCACACATGAAAATGATCTCTGTTCAAGGTGACTAGTAAAGTTATTCTAGATATAAAAATTAAAATCTATTTCACCCATTAAGGCCCAAACAATCGGATGTTAACATCCCAAATAGAAAAATCTGCTTTTTGCCAGCATTTACAAATAAGCCAACCTTGGCACATTTGTAAATCCTGCAATTTGCCAACGGTAGAAGTCGGGCTTGGCCCTATATGCAAATACAAACGTTGGTGAATCGTTGACACACGGTCGCCCCAAGGTATATATGATTTATTAATAAATTGAATATTCATTATTAGCAGTAATACATTGGGCAAAGATTGGCACAAGGTTGTGTTATCATATGCAGAATTTAGTAATTAATATACAATAATTTTTATTAGCAGCGGCATGTTGTACCAAGACTGCCTTAATATATGCAAGATTTAATGAATAATATAGAATTTATTATCAGTAGGTCGTTTTATTTTATGCAGTATTTATTTATTCATTCCATATAGAAATATCCATCGCTTTTAATTATCACAATCTAGACAAGTTTATCTTGTACCAATATTGGCCCGATAATACTGTAACATAATAGAATAACGAAATTAAGCCATTATCAATTAAGTAACAAATGCAATAAATAATTGTACATTAAGTGATATAAAATAATGAGATTAATATGCTATAACTATGGAGTAAACAATTAATTAATTAAAGACATAAAATTGAAATTTAATTAAAAGTTTGTAATTAATGATTAAAGTTACTGAATTTAATATCGGCACAATGTTGGCCCAAGCCCAGAAGCCAAGCAACAACTTAAGTAGAAATTTCGAACATAATATTTTCAACGACGTCATAGTCCAGTGGATAGAGTACGAGACCAGTAACCAGAGGGACCGGAGTTCAATTCCTACAACTGGAAGGTTTTTTAAAAACTAAACAATTTCATACAATAACAAAAAATAAGTAATTATTAGAATAATATAATTGGAAGTAACACAAAAATTATAAAGTAACAAAATAATTACACTGAATTATTTTTTTATAATAAAAAATTTATAGAAACCGTAGGCAGTACGTAGCTAATCTTCAGTCATGATTGAGCCAACATCATATGCCAATAATGTGCCAAGCTTGGCAAATGATCTTGGGCCAGAGTTAAACATTGTCACATTTGGATATTTGGCCAATCTTGGTTATTAATTGACGGCCGATGATCGGCAAAACGTAGCCGATACTGTGCCAATACTGAGCCAATTGTAAATTTCTGTTTGTGATATATTACAGTTTCGAAAATAAAAATGGCGATATCTAATATGACCGCCGAAAGACTGAAATTTCACATTTTTCTAAAATATAACTTTTTATTTAAATTTTTAATTTAAAATAATTAAAAAATTTTACATTTTAAATTCAAAGTATATTTGAAAAATAAAGTATGCTAAAAGACACGTTGCTTTAAAACTATGGGCCTTAATGGGTTAAAACATATTTTTAATAGATAATGTTGAATTTCATATAGTTATAAGTGTTTAATACATTATCGAGAAAGAAATCTGACTGTTTCTTAAACAAAATATTAATGCTCAATTATTTTTTATTGTTCACAAATTGTTTTTGCAGATGACGGCACATTCGGTAACTCTCGATTGCATATAAATAATTACACCAAGAATATACATAAATTTTGCATTTGAATTTAACAATTTTTATAAACGTCTTGTCACAGTAACTGTTGATATCAAATGCATTGCTCAACAATATAATTACCAACTCGACCAAACGAAAAAGGGAAAAATTGTATCCCGTGCAATTGTATCTGAAAAACGAAATAATCGCGTCACTAAATCAGTCTCACTTATTAGCTTGAACGATTGAGTCCAGCATCACCGTTGTAACACGACGAGTTGAGTAACAATGGATAATGATTTTTCCTGGCGAAATGAACGTTCTCTTGTCACAACATTTTGCTCAAATAATTATTTGAATTCGGCGGCGGCAATAAAAATGGATTCACAAACGTATGTCCATGACTCGGTCCATGATGCGGTGGCGTATAAACCGTTTGTTGACTATTGCTGGACGTAGAAGTGCCAATGCCACCCAATACCGGCGACCCAGTGTCATGCAACTTTCTCATGTGCTTTTTGAGATCAAAGTTCCTGCAAAAGCCTTTTCCACATATTTTACAAGAGAATGGTTTCTTATCGTTGTGCGTGTGCATATGAAATGTAAGATTATAAATTTGATGAAATGCCTTGTTGCATATATTGCACTTGTACGCCTTTTCGCCGCTGTGTGTGAGCCGATGATTCTTATAATTGCCTTTTTGATGAAAGCCCTTGCCGCAAAATTCGCAAACAAATGGCTTGTAATTTGCATGTATACGCGTATGAGTGTTAAGTGTTGAACTACGATTGAATGCTTTGCCGCAGGTCTCACATTTGTGCGGCTTTTCGGCCGTGTGGATGATCTTGTGCCTGCACAGTGTACTCGCCTGGCGGAACCCCTTGCCGCAAATCTTACATACAAAAGGCCGTACGCCCGTGTGCACGGGCATGTGTCGAGTGAGATTGTAATGGGCGTTGAACACCTTTCCGCATTCAGGACAGGTAAACGTCTTCTGCTTCGTCGAACTAATTTCCCGCGGTGCCGGACTTTTCTTACCACGTTGTGTTTCCGGCGAGTTACTAAGGGTTATGTGTCGGGAGGACGGTTCCTGGAGACTGGGTGGGGGCGAACTGTGGGACGTCGGTGGGCTCGTTTGCGGGGCCGTCGGAAAAGCACGCAATAATGGATTCGGATGGTAGTATAGAAGTGGATAATGTTGTAAAAGATTTTGATGTCGAAGTGTAGGAACGTACTTTTTAAAAGCTGATTCGAGGTGAGCGGAATAAGATAAGCTCGGAATGTTGGGACTTTGGGAAAGGATCGTCGACGATGCAAGAGGCGGCTGCTGGTTTGATTCCGTTAAGCGTTTATCGGGTTCCATAATTTTTGCTATGGAGAACGTGAGATTTCTGCATGGTGTTGAAGATGTCACCCGATCTGGCGGGAGACTCGTTGGAGGATCGGTCGCCATCGTGTTGCCCGAGGAAATAGGTTGCATGCTGGGTCTGCAATTAAAAACAATTATTAAATGAAATTATATATAATGTCATTATAGAAATATATAATTAACATGTGTTTAATTTTTTATATATTGCAGTTTAATGTCCTGTCATTTTCGACTGATAGATAAATAAATATTTAATAATTTTGTATATTAAAAATAAAAAAATTAGATAGAGCGCGTCTAGCGTGCAGAAATATCTCAACTATACAAAAACAACGATTTCGATGTTGGCATAACGTTGGCAAGGCCGTACCAATGTTGTTTTACATTATTAAATCAATGTCAGAAAAATGTCGGAATGTTACGCTTGCCAGTGTCATCATTGTTCCTACATTGATCATCAACGTTGTCCCAACATGGTGTGATATTTTTTTTACTACATCAACGAAAAATGTCGTCTCCATATTTTATACCAGTGTTGTCTATAAGTATGGTCTGCCAATTTTGTTTCGACTTCAAATAATAACAACGATATGACTATACTTTATGCTAACATTATCCCAACATCGTATGTCCCAATATTATTGTATGTTAAAACTAATAACTGTATATAAATATTATTTTTTTAATTAATTTATATTAATTAGAACCAGAAAAGCTAACAATTTTGTTCTTATTTTAACAATCACAATTGCGATTGTTAAGATTAATAACAGTTATGAAACAGTTTGAGTTTTCATAACAGTCATATAAAAAATAACATCAAAGTTTATTCAAAATATGTTGAAATTTTATTTTCATATATATAATTTAAATGCCAACTTATTTGTGGGAAGTGTGTATATGCGCCGCCACCTATTTTCGCCCGTGAGGAATACCTTTAACCAATACTATATCATTAACCCTCTAACCGTATTCGCGTATCCCCTACACATTGGTTTAACGTGGTTTGGAAAACGTTGGCAAAACGTTTGTATATAAAGTTGGTATAACGTTAATTCTACATGGGGTGTTAACGGATAATGATAAAATAATCAAAAATTAAATATCATGTGCATATGTTGAATTTATGGTGTTTGAATGAAAATTGTCTACATTGGATAAAAATTGTGTTGGTTTCATATTGGGATAATGTTCGTAGCCTTTGTTGGTTGAACAATATTGACTAAACATTGGTAAATAAACTCGGTACAACGTTGGTTATAGGTAGCTTGCCGACATTCATTTATTGAAATAATGAAAATCTGAACTTTATATGTATATGCTGACTCTATATACATCATTTTAACATTGACTAGTTACATTGGCTGAACAATATCTGCGAAACATTGGCATTAAAGTCATTAAAATGTTGGTCAAACATACGCTGCCGATATCATCTACCGACATACGTTCATTATTGAAACAACATTAGCAACCAATGTCGGCTGCCTAACGTTGATTCAATGTTGGCTTCAAAGTCGATCATATGTTGGTGGAACGTTGATAGACAATGTCGTTAGCCAATGTTGGTAAGTTACTGTCACGACTGTAAATCTGTAAATCACTGTCACGATTGGCAAATGATGACCAAATGAATGTTGATTCAACACTGGCATTACAATTAATCCAACGTTTTCTCAACATCTGTGTACGACATAACTTGCCGATGTTGTTTTTAATGGACATTGGTCTTGAACATTGGCATATCTATATTGTCGCAATGTTGACAATACAAAGAATCTAACATAGATTTGATATTAGTCGTGAAAAATTGTTCGCACGATATCGAGCCAATGTCGTTTCTTTTGTAAAGTTGGCCAGACATTGGCATCGTCTGCCTGGGTAATAAATAATTATTAAAATTGATGTATACCAAGAAAATTGGCTTACAGCTAAATTCATAAGTAACTCTTTTAAAAGCTCACAGATTTAATGTTTCATTCTCTTATATAATTCGCATTTCTTATTGGCTGATTGTAGTAATTATTTTATGACACTTTTATTTTGCGAATTTTAAATAACCTGAACTTAATAAATATAGAAATGTAAAAAAATGTCAAGAAGCAATCCGATTGGTTTTTACGTCACACGGTGCTGTACACTAAGAAAAATAATATACAATAAATAACTGTTTAAACAATAACTTGACCACAGAATTCTCATTAACACAAAACTTCCTGTTAAAAAAAGTAAAAATTTTCTTTTCACACACAAAAATCTTGGAAAAAGTCAATAAAAATTTGTGTTCAGTAACTAAATTTTCCAGTTTTTAACAAAATTTGTTCGATTAATGAGAATTCTGTAGTCCAGTTACTGTTTAAACAGTAATTTATTATATGTTAGTTTTCTTAGTGTAAACATTTACGGCAAGGTTAGTTTTTTGTAGACTGCATTTACGACATCCTTGTAACGTAAAATACAGTTTGCACCATGAGAAATAAACGTACATTCTTTTTCTTTCGCGATTACAATCTTCGGCATCGCCTCGGGTGTAAACTTCGCTCGAGAAAAAGAATTTACGATTTTATCTCCCTTTATATAAAGTATCTCTAGTAGAAATTGAAATCGGGTTAAATTGTGGTCCCAACATGGAAACCATACTACCCTAGCAGGCCCTGATGTGTTTTCCAGGTGTGGCGTTGCATATGGATGTAACGCTGGGCATTCATATGGTCCCGATCAGGTAAACTCATAAAAATGACGTCAAATTAGGAAACCATGTTGGGCCCTTATCGGGATTCGATGTGGTTTCTTTATAATGAATGAAAAAAAATTTTAGATATAGGGTTTGAACTCGTGTTCTTCAAGTTTGTAAGTATATGACTTAACCACTGGACTACCGAAGCTCTTAGAAATGATAACTAAGTATCGCTACTTACCTATAACTTTGATTGTGTATGGTCAAGATGTGGCTATGGCATGGTTACCAGATTAGGGCCCGATAAAACCACCCATATGTTAACCATGACGCGGTAACCAGTTTCGGTCCAGATCAGGCCCAGGTCGGGAATCCCATTATACGGAATTCCCGACTGGGGCCATATAAACACCCGGCGTTATATCCATGGATATAACGCCGGGTGTTTATATGACCATGCGCGCATGGTCATAGCCCGATTTGAAAGACAGGATGCCCTACCTGGGCCATCCTTGGCCCTTACAGGGCCGCCATTTTTCAAAAAAAAATAAATAATTTTTCACGAAATGCTATTTTGGCCCCAATCAGGCCCCAATCAGCCCACCATTAATCTGGTATTAATCAGGCAAACCACATCAGAGCCACATCTGAAACATGGCATGCCCGATTCCATTTCTACTAGGGATACTATTATCGGCGTTTTACATGAAGATGTTTGTAATGGCCAACTTTACTTTGCTTTGACATAAGCAAAAGTTTAAAGAAAGATTAAAAATAACCTCGGTTATAAGATATTGACTTTTTTTACCGAGATAAGACTGTTTGTGTTTATATTTATTAAATCTGTAAAATATGAGATTAGTTGTAATTGATCATCTTTATACTTGAGTAAGTATTTAATTCTAACATCTAAAATTAACAAATTAAAACACAGGGCGCGAAGCACGTTGGATATCATAGTACAGTGTTTGCACCAGTAAATGGTCAGTAATGGCCAAAATATAAATAAATTTTATCTAAACAATAACAAATAGATCAATGTCAAAAATAGTTCCAATATCTGAAATATAAATTGTCTTAACGAAGATTTAAAATATAAAAAAAAATTGAATATTTTACGTTGAAATTATCGATTTAAACAAAAGCTTCCACATTTTTCCACAATTCTTGAAAACACGTATATTTAAATTATTTTTCGTTACTCGGGGAGGGAAATGCCATTTTCCTCTCTAGGGAGATTTAGGAAAATGGCTTTTTCCTCCCTCGTAACGAAAAATATAGTACGCAACATGGGAGATGATCGGAAATTCGTTTCACTCGCGGTTACAAACCTCGCCTTCGGCTCGGCTTGTAAATCATCTCCCTTGTTGCGTAATATACTATTTCTTGGGCTTAAAATGGCATATAATAAGATATTTCATATTATATATCGTCGTGTGCAGGAAATTTCAAAGAATAATTCTATTACTGAATTGTAATACATATATTTAAATATTTTTGTTTTAGATCATATATGAGCAAAAATTTCATATTTAATGGGGTCCGACTATTCACTGGTGTAGTCACCCTAACTAAAGAAATAAGTTTTTGTACACACTACAAAAACAAGTGCCTCATTTTGAGATATTTTTGATTATTGATTTTGAATTGAATAAATGAGACAAAAATGTCTAAACAAAATTAAACAGTAACATAGCATAACATATCGAAAAAACCAGGAATATTCTCATCATACTGTATATTGTGAAATGGGCAATTATAAACATTTTCATGGATAATATCAATGTCAACCAGACATTAACATAATAACAACGCAAATGTCATGTTATTATTTCTTCTTTTGTTTTTAAAGCAAAAAAACAGCCATTAAAGTTGACAATTTGTCCAGAAATTTCACATGATATAAGAATACAAAGATAGCGTGCATTTGTATCTGTAAGTTCGCTGGTCGTTAAATATATGTGATTCAAATGAATAGCCTTGAATGAGATGTGAAATGGTCAGCACAGTTGAAGAGTAAGGCCTCCCCTGAGGTATCACAGAATTTGCTCGGCGAAAAGTAAGAAATGTTTGCTTCACAGAATGGTATACGCTGTTTGGACTTGGAATGACGGATGGAATTGGACAGAGACTTGGGGTCTTGAAGTACACCGTGAAAAACCGTCGCGTAATACTGGTATTACGTAAGTAACCATCGTGCCGTCACTACCGCCTTTTGATGGTGCACATGAATTCAATATTCAAATACCCAGTCATCTTCTTTCAAATAGAAACTTTTGCAAACCTTTAACAACTCTCGTCGGAGAGCAAACATTACGAAAAAAAAGTATCCCGAGAAACTGTACTGCTGAGCTCTTTTTGTCACCGTGTATTTAAAAATAAACCGCAATTTTCTAAACGTAAAAGATTTCGAGGGGGAATAAAAAATGCTAGCTCAAAAATGGCCAGCTTGCACGTCATTTCCGTTTCGCTTAATCCTTTATTGGCCTAACGTAATGATCGTTCAGTGATGTTCATTCGATGAGCATATGCGACGACTGTAATTCAACCCCCCCTCTCCTCTTTGAACGTGGCATCACGTAATCGTCAGAAAAATTTACATTACCACAACCAAACTCCAGCTCCCAAGCCAATCCCCCTCCCTCGCTAGTCCTCCCTCAAATGCAAACTTGCGGCTTTATTAACGCTTTGCTACCCAGTAGACATGAAATAATCGACATTTTTCGACGGAAATCACTGCTGTTACGGGGCTTGATACTTTGGAATCGTTGTCTTTCTTACTCTTTCTCACGATCTCCGCCCATTAACTGTAACTTCAATTGTCCTCGCACGAAAGCCAGCCCTAATCGACGGGGGATAACAAGGGAGTCGGTAAACTTACCCCAAATGGAGGGAGCGTTTAACAAAGAAAGAACGATACAGATAGAGAGAGATAATTGTATCCCTACCCAATGATTTGACGGAGCAACCATGACACGAAACGCCATGGAACGGCGCAACTGTCGACTAAATACAACTAACAAAAGATATGATTATATAGTAGAGAGTCTCTAAACTTTTCGCCCTGACGGTAAGCTCTCGATTCACATCTTTCCTTCAGCTTCTGAGCGTGAAATGTAACACATCAACGACGTTGGTTCAAAGAAAAAGAAAAAGAAAGAAAGGAAAAAAAGTAAGATTTCAGTCTTGTAAGATAAAAAATATGATATAAAAAGATTACTTGTTCGAATCAAGGTATTAGAAGTGAGAACAACAATAAATCCGGTCATTTTCGATTGGCTTACGTGGCAAAAGTGACGGATAGGGAGGGGACATATTGACGTTAAAGTCCGGAGGAGGGAGACAAGTATTGTTACAGTAGTTAACGAGCAGTCGAGGCAATCTGTATCATTCTCCGCAACGGGAGGGATAATTCAACCAATTTATATCAATCCCGAGGAAATGCCGTCGGCGCAATGAAGTGTCCATTTTGGTTCATAGATAAAACGAAAGACAAACCGTTTTTAGCCAAATGTCTGTGTAAGTTCAGTCGGATATATTAATTCAATTAAACTTCGATTAGCTGTGAGTTTCTTGTAATTAATCTTTGCCGTTAATAATGAGATTATTTAGCAGAACAAAATAACTTTGAGACTAATTACGCGAAATGAATTGATGAGCTATAAACGATGATGATCTACGGATGAGTTGAAGAAATGCCTCTTCAAATTTGCTCTTTGTATTATCACACCTGGTTAATTACCTTTCCTCTCTGTGTTCCAGTCTTACTTATTCTAAATGTCTTTCTACAGAAAACGTTAAACGTAAAAAAAAATTAATGTTTTGACTTTTTTTCTACCCAAATTATTTTTCGTGACTCTATTTCATTTCAAGATTCTTAAATGGTAAATCTACCAGCGACACAAATCGATGGCAAAAGCGCGATGCCGAAATTCCAGCTGAAATTCTAAGCCACCTTCTGTGTGAACAATCTAAAGTAAGAGGGGTTTGGGATTTCGTAGTAGTTTCGCGTGTGGTGCGAATATCAATCAAGAAACTCTTACGCGGGCGAACCTGCTCATGAGCTCTCGCATTCCCATCGCTCTTCTCCCTTAAGTGGTGATAAGGAAATAAGGCGGCTTAGCAAAATTCGTCAGTTAATTTGTACATGAACCTTTAGCTTGTTATAACTAAACCTATCCTTCTCTTCCTTTTCTCACATAAGTATATTCCAATGTTAAATAACATCAGACACACATATCAACTTAATATATATGTTATGCAATACTTTTTCAACAAAATGTTAACGTGATTTTAATTATCCCTCAAAAGCAGATGACTATCTCTTCTCTGTCTTTAAGTGTCCCTAATCTTTTTGCAAGCGACATAGAAATCGCGAGAACGAGTAATTAGCATTTGGAGCAATCTAAAGTTGAGCTGAGGGTGACAGAATATACAATGCAAAATCTTAATCCTTGAATTTGAATGTATAAATGACTGATGAATAAGTGAAACTTGACTAAACTTATATTAAAATAGTCAACGTCACTTTATGTTCTTGCATTGTCATTGAAAGGTCAATATCGATGACTTTAAATTGAAAATGACCGTTCATATGAGCAAATGCAAGTTCACTCGATAACCTGAAAAAAATAAAAATGAATGATTGTCCACGTGCGCACGCCAGGTCAAATGGCAGAAAATTGCAAAAAGACGGCGAGCACTGGCTTTGCGTTTTGACAGCAGCGACGGCAGAGTCTCGCAGCTGCACAGCCTACGGGGGTCCTTATACGTGGTGCCTTATATGTGGCACCGGGAGGTACCTCGTTATCACTATATTTCTTTCCTATTCTTTTTAACTGAAACCACCCCTTGCTGGGCAAACTGTTGGCTCTCTTATAAACAAACGAACCGCCATGGGAAATGTCGTCATTTACAAGCACGTACGACGTGTCAGCATACTCTTTTCAATTGGTCTTCTAACTTTGACGTGTCTTATTGCAAAACAATGATCATGTTCGGTCGTCAGTTATTGTTGTTTTTTTGGGGTGATTATTTTGAATTTGATTTTTTTATTTACTATATTTTTACAAAATTTTTACAAAATGTTTAGTAATTTTTATAAAATTTTGATGAATTTCTATAAAGTCTCACAGCAAATATAACACAGGAAAAACATTTCTTGTGCAATTGACATAATGGTCATGTGAATAATACAAATGTACAAAGTTCGAGAATCTTAATGTCGAAGCATGTGATATACCCATGACTGTCTTGTGGCTGTAACAAGCTGCGTTAACGTGTTGTATATAAAAGTCAGACTGATAAAAGTATTTTATTATGAATATAACTAAAGAAATAGGTAAATCTTATATTCTTATATCTTAAAATAAAATTTAATTCACAAAGTTATATGTATCAACCTTACTTATATATACAATAAGTTAACGCAGCTTGTTAAAGCTACAAGCCAGTCATAGGTATATCATATGCCTCGACATAAAGATTCTCCAATCTTGTATATTTGTACTATTCACATGACCATTATGTCGATTTCACAAGAAATTTTTGTCCTATGTACGCTACTCTATATTTTACGCTTTGATAGTTTGAATAACAAACAAGACATTTAACAACAATCGACAGGGGAATAGCCGCGAATTTAAAGTCCAACGACTTATTAAGAAACAGTGCAGATACCAAGGTTGAAACTCAGAGAAAGGAATTTTTTTATAACGTTAAAATTATTTTAGTAAGTAAGAAAATAAAATTTGCTTAATGAATTTGCAGTGTTACTCATATTTTAGTGTAGTTTGTAACTAAAATTGTACGTTCTGACTTTTTATTACAAGTGCAATAAAAATGAATTAATATGAAATGTTTTTAACAAATTAATCAAATGTAAAAAACTACATATTTTCTTTAGAGAAGGAAAATATATACCTTTAATTTTAATCATTGAATATCGAAAAAGTTCAGTAAAATTAGTAATTTTTATAAGAATAAAACTCGATTGCTTTTAAAAACAGAAAATATTTATTCTAACAAAGTAAAAAAAGACGATACGATTTTTCATTGTAGACTAAAATATCTGTGAGTAAAAAAAAGTAAATGAAAAAATCGATCAAACATGGAGTGGCAAGAAGTTTACATTCAATTTCGATTCGAGATTGTTAGTTTCGTCAAACAGTGGGAGCTGGCTAAGGCAGTGTGTATACAATCAGAAGCATGCAATGCGGTTGAATACGAATGGCGCGCGTCTACATACATTACCAAACGACTTCTGTGCCGAATAAGTGTATTAGCAGTTCTGTGTGCACATTCATTCGATATATTTCGTCAAACGAGTACAATAGGTTGTAACCCGAGGCCGCCGCCTTTTATCGCGCAGTGTTGACGACAATAATTGCTCCAAATAATTGTCTCAGTGACGTTAAAGAGAAAGACACTATTGTCTTCTAGGTACTATTGATGTCATGTTAGTACACACATTTTTATTTTATATCCGTACGTTTGCTTATTAAAAAACAATAATTCAAATTTGAAGTATTTTTACATTACACTGTGTGAACAAACGAACAATTAGCCTACATTATGTTGAGAAAAATATTTAGTGTATGAATTTTTAAGTATAAAAATGTGGTAGCATAAAATAAAAATAGCAGGCACTTTCATTCCATTTAAAATATCATGTTTCGTTTTTCATTAATGTAATGTGAATTACATAATGTAATGATGAGTAAGACTAAAAAAAAGTATTTCAATTTCTATTATATGAATTGAAATAATAACTGCTTCGAGCTTCAAGAAGCACATGAAGTAAAAATAAAATAAAAATTGAAGTATACGTACGTTTATACATACGTATTTAAACATAAAAGTATACATAACTAAATAAGTATATTATATATTATAACTAACTGAAGCCCCGGCTTCGCCCGGGCAAAACCCTGTGATCCCTTCCCTATGACCGTGTATGA
>JABFPJ010003558.1:0-15823 GCA_022817425.1 Gryon sp. ZL-2020 | reverse complement strand
TTTTTGTTCTTTGCTTAAATAAATCGTTTATTTACTCTTAATTCTTGGTTTCTTCATTTCGCTTACCAAACCTGCCCAATTACTTAATCCCGACACAAAACCTTTAAGTAAAATAAGTCACAACTACGAGGAGGGTAAGTGGAGTAACCGGCAACCAAATAAATATTGTTTATTGTTGTTTCCAATTTTAAACAGTAATAACAATAAAAATGAAGATCTAGTTTGAATCACCCTAAATAAAAATATAAGTATCAAATAAATAAAAGGACATATTTTTGTAACAATGTATATTCTTCATATTTAGAACAAATTTCTTTAATGTAATTTACATAACATTTAGATATTTCTAATAGTGTTTTATATTAATGATAAATATAAACCGACGGTCCTTAAGAAAACTATTCCATTTCAAAATTTCTTATGATATTTTAAATGGAAAATTTTGAAATAGAATAGTCTCCGTAAGAACCGTCGAAAGAAAGTTTAAGAAAAAAAACACTTATTACTTAAATTATATAAATGTAAAATTTAGATTTAATAAGATTATTTTTTTCACGAATATAAGATTTTGTATTATGTAATTTTTACGGCATTAGTATATGGTTTTCTAGAAATTTGTGTTAAAATATTGTATCCTACATTTTTTGAGTTATTCTACAATACATCTTTGATATTGAACTACAAAAATGATTAACTAAAATTACAAAATATAAATCTTCCAACATTCTGCAAATAACATTATAGAAGTCAATAATGTAAAGAGTAATTAGATTATCTCTACCGAACCACAAAATAGTGCAGAGAGAAATAATTAACTTTTCTCACATGTGTAATTTTTCACAAACGAAAATTATATTAACCACAGTTTTTATTTAAAATGTTTTTTATTAATTTTTATCTCTTCTGTTCATTTTGCTTTTTTTTCTCTATTTTTTCGGTTTACTTTCCTCGTATTTATCTGAAACATTATTGCAATCCTTCGAATGAAACACCTTCGTTTATCTTAGTTATATTAAATTTCTTTTAAAAGAATTGTTGTTTCAAGTTATATGACATTTAAATTATTGTGGATAATGAAATTATGTTAAAATCATAATTCAAGAAATTATTTGATTCAGAATACAATTTCTTATATATTTTGTTAATTATTAAACCTAATAAAATAAAATTGTTATCAATTATTCTTGCATGAATACATAATGAAAATGGAAAAGAAAAGTTGCACTTAAAAGCAAATACATTTCATAAAATATCGTTTCTGCATTTACAATTTGAATTAAAACAATCAATATGATGCAAATAACAAGTAAAACCTACATACAAATAGCAACTCTATAAGCACGTTTCTTATGTTTTTTTAAGAAAAATGTTTGTTTTTAAAGTAAATTTCATTGTACATGTAACAAAATTATTTTTAACTTTTACAATTTATATTCAAAAGCTATACTAATTTGTTAAAATGTATGATAACGATACATCGATATTATTATCTAGTGTAGGATTTTTTGCAATGGTATTTTTCATCGAATATTATTTTTATGTTATTTACTCTATACATGTAGATAAGCTGTGTATAATTTTTGCATCGACCTGTTACCGATAAAAGAATTGAATCTTGCACGGAGTACAGTTATGCAATATGTAGCGCGAAAGTATTTGCATAATTGATGACAAAGGCTAAAACTTCATTCCTAATTAAATTATTAAATTGTCGGGATCATGAACGTTAGTCTGAAATTAATGTATACAGTATAAATAGTGTACATATAATACTAGATGTTCACAAAATAATCTGAAACAATTAATTATGTATACCTAACGTTAAATTTATTCAGTCGTATCGTCTTTTTCAACAAATTATAATAATGAAAAAAGATAATACAAAATAATTCCGAGGACTATGATATATATAGTTATATATTACATATAAGTTATATATTACATATAAATAGTTATATGATATTAACAGATCGCAAATACCATATAATTAATCATAACGAACGATTTAAAGTATGTAACACATTAAATAAATACAATATTAAAATGTTTTTTCTACTTCAAAAAGGAGAAAATTGTTAACATGCCCGCTAAGAGAAATTAGGACGCTTTTTATAAATACTTTTTTTACTTAATTAGTTATAAAAATGTTGTTCTTTAAATATTTACGAGTTAACATTAGTTATATTTATAAGTTAACATTAGCGAATCTTACTTGAGGAAATAAAAAGAAATAAAAAACTCTGAAACCTAAATACAATAATAAAAAAAGAATCATTATATTTATATGAAAAAATAAAAACATATGATAAACTGAGAAGTTTCTAAATATTACTAAAATTATTCTTAATATAATATATTGATATCAATTAACATGGTGAATACATTCGCTAAGTTTTCATTACTTAACTGTTTCCACCCAGGTTGAGTTCAATAGACTTTAGGCCTTCCATAAGTTTTCCATAAGAATTTTCAAGCTTCCCATAAACTTCCCATAACCATCTCGTAAGCGTTCGATATGCGTTCTATAAGCATCCCATAAACATTCTATAAACATTGCAAACCATCCCATAAACATTTTATAATCAAATAAGCTTCACGTAATGTTTTGGCCTTGGGTTGGCCTTACTAGTCGGTAGTGTTAAGGACTTGGCCATAATTATTCCATAACAGGCTCATGGATACATTGTATTATTATATAGTAACCGTGTTGATATAAACAAACTGCTAAATAACTGATATATTTTGGCCAGCTCTTGACCTCATTATAGCTGGTATTTGTAACTACTTGGCAATAACTATGCCATAACAGGTTCACAGATAAGTTGTTATGGTTTTAAAATCATTATTATATTACAATTTCTCGTATAATAATCATCTTTCAAAGCAAAAGATTAATCATTTTTGTCAACCATAAAATGTTTTATTTATAAGAAGTTGACCTTAACTGGGCCTGAAGATGTACGTAAATGTGATATCAAAACTGTAATTATGTTAAATATTATCATGTAACAATGATGTACTAATCTGAAATACAAGCAAAATTCTGATGATTATTCTAATGAGGTACATAAATGTATTATTTCTTTATAGCAGAACTGTCATTATGTTACATATTGTTATATAACATTAATGTATCAATCTGAAATACTTGTCGGGACACTGAACAAGATGAAGAAGAAGAAATCGATTTCTTCTTCTTCATCTTCTTTTTCTTCTATTTGATATTTAAAAAAAATTTTTCAGGTCAATAATGGCAACGATATTATAGCAACAAAATTACAATTTTATTGTTATTGTTACTTTTTTGTGTATCTTGAAAATCGACATTTGTTATTTTGTTATGTTAAAAAAAACAGCTCAAGTCAACACTTTTGAAAATTAAAAGGTTATGTATAGTTGATACTACTAATTGAAACTAGTATGAAACCCAGAAGGGTTAATTATATTTCTTCACTTTATCAATTGTAATAAAACTTAATGTTATATTTATTACAATGTGGACATGTAATTTAGCGAGCTTGATCAATGTGCGATTGTCGTTCACCAAATTTTCCAGTAAAATGGAAACAAAAAAGGAACTAACTTAATATAACATATAACTTAACAAAGATATTGCAGCTTTGCATAATTGGTGCTTTTTGAAATATAGCAAAATAAAATTTAACGATTATATCAGTGTGAAAATATTAACTAAACGGAGAACATAGAACACAATCACCATTATTAAGTGACCACTGCCACCTTTATCCGGCTTCGAACTTCATTAAGTTGTATCGACAGGATTATCTGTATTAAATAAAACAGCGATAGTCTTCATGCGATTGTATAATTTAATGCCAATATAATAGAACATGAATATGTATACGGGGTGTTAGTATTTGTATGCAAATATTTTGATTTTTTTAATAGCACAAATGTTGTTGAATAGCGATAAACATTTGACAAAAAGATTGTGAATATGACATGCAATCTACCCGAAACTTATTGTCTCATCATATTTCACAATTCGTATTTTCGCGAATATGTATATACTGATTTTTATTCAAATATTGTAAAATGACATTATTTTAATAATTTTTATATGTTTTCCTATTATTGAAGACAAAAAATTCTATATTCATTTTAATATACATATATATGATTCTTATTTTGTCATCAGATTTTTAAAAAATGCAAAATCATAAGGTAATATTCAAAACTACTATTAGTTGTTTAACTATTTCATAAAAATACATTGTAAGCGAAATGCAAATACGATTATGACATTAAATCATTTCCAAGTATACGTACGAAATATACGTCGATCAAAACAACAAGTTAACAAGGTCTAGTGAGTTTCTGAGATTAGATTAACATATTTCAATGTGCGTAGTGTAATATCTATTTTACTGGAATAGCGCGATCATATAATAGCAACCAGAATATTCATAAGTAGAAATTGAATTTGTCGTGACCTTTTAGTATCGAGTCATCGATGAACCATTATCTCTCGATTTTCAACGTTTAATTTCATTCACTTCATTTCGTTTTTCCCGCTACAATCGATTAAGAATGAAGTTCAAAAGTCAAGTTCTGATAGTTTTATTCAGATAACTAATTACATTTCCATTTAAAGTGAAACTTAATTTGTATAATCTTTTTATGGATGATTAATTTCTGTCGAAATGCGTTCATCTAAACTAAGTTAAATTCATAAAATATTTAGTTGAATGTTTCTTTATTACTCGATTTATACAAAAGGCTATGTTTAATGAGAGTTTAAAGATTTTCTCAGAATTGATGTAATGTAATAAATTTTGACTAAATCAAATAAAAATGCAATTTTTGGTATAAATAATACAAATGTAGAGTTCTTTGCCATCATTTTTCATACATTTTATCGTTATACTTTGATATTAAGTTCTCGAAATTAATTTTTTATTAGATGAAAGGAAGACAAATAAACAATAAAATATTATAATTTCAAGATTTTATGTAGATTTGCGATCTTAAGTTACGTATCATATGCCAACACTTGGTGCACGAAAATCATATTTCAGACTTAAATTGTTCCACTTTAGGACGGTAATTAAGACGAGAAAGGGAGCTCTTAAAATATCTCACTAGTTTTGCCACAAAAGCCACCAAAGTAAGATTTCGAGTCTCCTTAATGTGACCATCCAAATGCCATTGCACAGCAATAAGAATATTTAACTTCTTCATAAGAAAGTAAACAATTCTCATTTAGTCTATACAAAAGGTAACGGAGATGGGAATTCACTTTCCGTGATGAAAGCTATTATAAGTTTGTTGAAAATAGTATACTACAAGAGGTTAAGATAAGTTTTTAGAGACATTTCATAATACAATTCGAATTAACAAAGAATACAAACACGTAATTGAAAGATTTATT
Source organism: Gryon sp. ZL-2020 (assembly GCA_022817425.1). Classification (NCBI taxonomy): domain Eukaryota; kingdom Metazoa; phylum Arthropoda; class Insecta; order Hymenoptera; family Scelionidae; genus Gryon; species Gryon sp. ZL-2020. The sequence continues at coordinate 10,431 of JABFPJ010003558.1, read as the reverse complement.
ATTTAGATGATTTCAAGAAAAGTTTCACTTCTTTGTATGATCGAAATTTTAGATATAAGATGAGAAACAATATACGATTACTTTTTTATGGTTTTTATATAATATACAATTTAAATAAAAAGATTTAAATATTAATGCACTGAGCTAAAAGTCACAGAAAAATTTGTGGCAAAGATGCCCGACCTAATTTTTCCTGTTAAAAACACATTCAACACTTTAATGTTGAAACATAGATTTACTAAATTTATGCCACAAAATTTTGCAATTTTAAGGTTAAATTTTACCATTTTTAAAAGAAAATTTTTTAAATGGTAAAAGTCATTCAGGTCGGGCATTTCTGCCGCTCTGTTATGAATAATAATTTTTTCTATGATTTTTAGTTCAGTGTAGTATTATCAAAAAGTGATAAGTTTGATGTTTCTATTTCAAAAAGTTTACACAAAACTATATTTTAAATTTGAATTTCTACTTTAATAAGTACCATGTCTTGTTATTCAGAATGACATAACTTTTGAAAAAAATTGTCAAAAGTGATTTTACTCTGTGATTTAATATAACAGTATAACTTTTAACTTTTGAGATTGGAGTTTTTAGAAAAATATCATTGTTGACAAAATCATAGTATTGAACTTTAAAGTTAATTTTGGTTTTCATATTTTATAAAATATGAAAACAAAAATTACAGATATATTTTCAAGAAAATATCTGATTTTTCCATTAGTTGTGGAAGATGAAGCGCACCAAAGTGCAATCACCAAGGAAAACGATTAAATTGTGGTTTCTTCAACTAAGGTAAGTGTTTGTGTTATTCTGCTGCAAGTCTTTAAAAAATAAGCTAAGTGCTGAAAATTTTAATTTGGTCGGTTTTGTCTTGTTTAAGTATATGTATGTATGATTGTAACTCATTATTAGATTAAATTAAAAATGATTAAATTCGACTAAAAATATTAACATTAGAAGTAAATATTTTAAAATCATTATTTGATTTGAAATGAAATTTTGTCTGAAAATAACAATAATATAATTTATAAAAATGACATAATTTCTTTCATACAAAATGAAATAAAAAAAGAAATAATTATCTTTTTATAAAAATTACGATAACGTAATTGAAAATATCATGATATTCATTGTTGAAGTTTCATTTCAATAGCGCCTTCAGCTTTATATTTGTTAAGGTGTAATTAGTGTTTCAATTTCGCAGTAACGGGATTGTAACTATAGACACTAATGTAGCTTTGTGCCAAACACGCAGTTTATAAGCAGTGTATACCGTATAAAGGAGTAGTGTATTTTGTAGTTCAAATTCTAGCAAAACAAGCGAACCTTACAGTTTTGTCGCATTGAGGTATTTACAATGAATGATGCACAAGACATTAATTTTCAACATTGGATTATTATTAAAATTGATTTCCTGGAAAAGAAAAATCAAAAAGATTAATACAAAGTGTAAAATAATTTCGTTTTATAATATTATCATGTAAAAATTTTAACACAGTTATTAACTGACTGAACAATTGTAACAAATTAAATTAAAATTAAAATTCAATTAAAGTGCAATAGAAACGTATGACTAATTAAAGATTATTTAAATATTTAACAACGACCCATGAGATTAAACGATTACAAAATGTATTATCTTTAAGAATGATTTGATCATATTTCAGTACATACAAATTCATTAAAAAAATAATTGAATGAAGAATGATACAATCATTAAATAATATTCATTCTTTCTATGAACTATAAATTGTTTGGTATTATAATCTCAAGCATTTTTCAAAATGTAATATTCTTTTCAAAAGTATGCTTGTGTGTAAGCGCAGACAACGAAGCGGCATATAAATTTGCATTGATTTATTTGAATTTCGCACTTTATGCAAATCAAATTTTCCGTCCACATTTCTAACTATGCGGCATTATATTTAAAAAATGTCCATGATGGTTCTTTCGTTTCTTTTTATGTTAATTTCATCTAATTGTTTAAAAACGTACCCGGTGTTACATATTCCACGTACTCCCATTTTCACGTATATTCGCACATTCTGACCCAGAAACCGGCGAAGTTATACAAGTACTTTTTTTTGCTCTTTCTACTGCGGTACCATTCTCCATCGAGGGCACCTCATGAATATCCTGTACATAAATTTATTCTTAGAGCCATCGAAATATTACTGGACCTGGCAACGGGCTCTGCGCAAAAGAGAAAGAACAATTGAGAACAAAGGCTGGTCGAAAATGTCAGCCAATGCAAAAGGTGAAAACTCTTAGAGATTGCACGGAAATCACATGATCTTTTTCGTTTTCTAGTGGGATTTTTTGAAGTTAAAAAAATTTAGAAGATAAAAAGATAGTGCAAGTGGTCTGTGTGTATTTTGTTTTCGACATTGCTTCTGTATGGATACGAATCAAAATTGAATTCACGAGAACTGAATGAAAATGATGCACAAACAAATCTAGTTAAAGAACAATCAAATATTATTCTTTTATTACTTTTTTCTGCTCTTTGATCCTTTTTTAAGTTAGTATATATAATCAGCCAATCTAGTTTAATAAAATTTTGACTAACCAGCAGAAATGTCGTTTAATTTTACTGTAAACAAATATTTAACGAAATGTTGTTCAAAGTTAATGTAACAAGTAGTTACCTTTGTCATGCATAAATCACGTATATAACTGCAAAACGATGCATTGTTAACAAACAACATTAATGTCAGAAACAGACATATAATGTTCCAAAAGCAATTAAGATACAAGGCAGCATCTTCTATTTTGCTTCTCACTTCCACTTATCGTATACAACAGAAAGGACCTCTTAAACGAGCCAAGATTTTCATTTAAATATCCCTGCATACGGCAGGTTACTATCAGAAGTGCTGCCAATTATAAAATAATCGCCTCATTGAAATTTGGATCCGAGACCAAATAATATGATACCCGTCTTCGATTTCCTTTAGCAGTATTGTTCTCTCTACTCAATCTAATATATATTCAGCAATTTTGATTTCAGAACTTAGTCGGTAATATATCTTTTATATCTGATTAATTAAATGTAAAGTAGTAAATCATTATTTGAAATTTCATTCTAAAGATTATAAAGTTATCAAATACAATATTGTAGCAAATGTAAATTTATCTTATTCGATATTAATGTACTTGTTCATTTATATGTTTTTTCTTTTTATTATGTATATTCAGTGAAATATTATTTTAACCAAGCTTATTACTGTGTTGATTGAAGTATATGATTATCTCATATGTTAAATTAATGCTTATTTGACTTATATTTTTGAAATATTAAAGTATATAAGTAAAAATATATTTGTTTTTTATTTTACGAAGCAATGGTGCTTGAAAAGTATAAAGTTTAACTTGTGGTCTTGATAGCAATTAAACTATAAAGGTGTTATTAAGCTAGTTTTATTGATGTTAAATTAATGAGGATTTTAAATGGACAGTTTATAGTCTCTGTGTTTTCTCTCAGTTTATTTATTTTAAAATTATATCCATAGATATTTATAAATATTAAAGAGATCATTTCAAAATACATTCAGTTCATCATGTTGCACTATGGTTTGTGTTATTCTTCCTAATGAATATAATTTTTCTTTTAAATTTCTTGTTTTAACAGTTTATTAAAACTCGATATTTTTGTAAGTAAAATACGTAGAAATGTGCGACTTACGAGTTTCGAAATACTCAAGTTACATACTCGTAAAGTAGTTAGGATAATGGGCATAGCTAAAGTGCTGCGAACATTCTTAGTTTAATCGTAATTTGGAATGTAATTAATGACTTTGTCTTGATAACTCGTCTTTCCATTGTACTTCTCGCGAGTTTTGTATGAATCAATCTCTTGTGTGAACCATACTATCATACTGTGACATCAAGTCTTACTTGATGTTTCCGTATAAAATTGAAGAAAAAAATTGAAATGAACTTTCTACGTGTTTGGAGATAAAAATGTGTGTGTGCTTCGGTAGTGGTTTTCGCCGCAGTCAAATGTGACATCACGCGTAACAAAAATAACACACTTAGCAGCGGACATTAATCTTACTTAAGTGAACGCGTATCGCGTTTTACTATGAGAGGCCACCGAACATTTTTATTCCAAACGTGGCAAAAAGTGCATGCAATTGTCATGTTTGCGGACTAGTTGAAATTGAATGTTCTGTGTTCGACTTTCTGGATATTCGCAAAAAATTATGATAGGAATTAATGTGATTATATGAAAGTAAATAACTATACGTGTGAATTTTATTTATATGATATATGAAGTAAAACTTGTTTTAAATAATTAAGCAATGTAAAGTATTTTTTAAGTGTTGACTATAATATTATTTTTATGGTCTAGTTTATTATTGAGAATTACACGACTAAAATATAATAACTTAAAATTTCAAAAGGATGATTTTTTATTATCGCTGTAAAAATATTGAAGTTTACCGAAAAGAAGCATTGTAGGAAATTAAAACATTTTTCAACCAATTGAGCGACGAAAAAGAAATGCGATCCAATTTCTTATACGCAATAAAAACGTTTTTTATGTATTCAATCAGTTTTCCTCCATTGTGCTGTTGAACGTAATTTTACGACAAATGTCATTTAACAACAATTCCGAAAAATGATTCTTAGAACAAAAACAATTAGTTGAAATGGTAATATGAATATTCAGCGGTATATTCTGGGGCTGGGTAAAAAGTTTTCCGATAGAATACATAAGAAAGTCTTCTTACTTCACGTTTTAAATTTAAACAAAAGCATTAAAATTGAATTGAATTGACCTGAGTGCAAAAACACAACTCCGAAGTTCAATCTTTAGCGAATCCAAAAGTTCGATGAAGATTCTTATAAGATGAAAGTTTTTTTCCGCACAAACTTATCATTTCAGAAATATTAAACACTACTTACTTTTATTCTTTATTATATTTTACTCATTAACGTGTACATTTATTGTATATATAACTTCAAAACATTTTATTTATAAGTTGCTCATTTCAAATATAAAAGACGAAATATTAGTTTAGATTTGTTTAAATTACCATCTTTTTATTTCTAATAATAGTAAGTGTATATATATCACTTAAATTATATTCTCTGTTGACAACTTTATTAGAATTTTAACTTTAGTATTATTATAAGAAATCGATAATTCGAAACCAAAAAAAGGAAAAAGAAAATGCAAACGTTAATGCACGGGATTTATTGATTGTCGAAGAATAATATTCTGGTTACAAGGTACGAGGCGGAAAAGAAAACCGAGCGGAATTGGCACAGGGCATCTCGCAGGGCCTGGTAGCGCTTTTAGAGCTTTTAAGCTGAGCGTTAAGCCGGGATTTATTCGTGACTGGTACACATTTGGAAAACAATTGACCCTACGCTTGTGTCTGTACATTGTCTACCTTACGAGCCCAACTTATCTGTTAATAATGAAAGTGAACACGAAACGTTGCAATAAAGCAAACGAAGAAGAAAAACATTTTTCTCAAGCCACAAAGCTCGATTACGAACGACGCGGAAAAACTTCTGTAAATCGCGCTTTTTGCGGTTTCAACCGGTATATGAGCGTCTTCCGTACTGATATGACCGGATAAAAAATGAACGTTGCGGTAATTTAGTCGAATAATGAAAAATGTATGTGAATATTCCAAAGATTTATATTTTACACAGAATATTTTTATGTCCGTAGTATATTTTTTCTTCCTGCTAAAATTTATCTTTTTGCTACAGGTAACGTTTGAACAGGTGTATTTTACTTGTAGCAATACAGATCATCCATTCTGCGTAGTTATTTTTGGATCGAAAAATATTTATGTAAGAACATTCCCTTAAAAAACTTAAATTACAAGTGAATATGCATATACTTTGAGACTCTTACAAATTTTTAACAATAGCTTGATACGATATATTGCTTTTATTTCTGGAATGTGAGAGAAAGTAAGAAATATTTAAAAAATAACTTATTAGAAAAACCTGTTTTTTGAATTTGCAATTAGCATATAACGAATTTTTAGATTTTTGTTAAAATTTAACATTTTCTACCAAATTTATTATTATATTAAAACTAGAACTTTAAAGCCTGCTAATTGGACTCCCTTTGTAATTATTATAAAATTTAATTTAAATTTTACGAATTATTTTTTCCCTTCCTTTTGATAACATAATTTTTAATGTTTATTAATTTTCCGTATACTATAAGTATACTTCTTCTATAATTTTGGTTCAGTATAGGGACCGAAAACTCTGGAAGTGTTGATGTAGACATAAAAATCTAGCCAATTTAAAAATAAATTATATTTCAATAGAAAAGTACATATGAAATTTTAAACATTTTAAAATTTAATAGCATTTTTTACTTCTGATGTATAATAATGTTTTTTAAATTTATATTAATATAATATAAACTTTTCAAAAGACTTAACTTGGTAATACTAAATAATATTTGTATACGTCAAACTTTTCAGCTGACGAAAAAAGTTAGAGAAACTTTGATATTTCAAAAGCATCATAGTGCACACCTAACCACTTGTCGTATCGCAAGATCTTGAGATGTTTCGAGTTCGCGTAACAATTTGACGAGTGCAATGAAGGCAAAACGAGCTCCAATAGGAAGATCGAGACGAAAAAGACGGCGAAACTCGCGAAGATCGACCTAGCAAATTGAAAATGAAATTAAATTTCGCTACAAAATTCATGTGTCAGTGTATGTTGACTTTGTGCATAAATTTTGGACGATTTCCTCCGAGTATTCAAAGCTGCTTCTAATTTATTCTAAAATAAATTCAGAGCAACGAAACTCCAGTTAAAAGGTTAAGCCATAATTATTTAAACTTGTATCGCCATACTACATTGTTTGTAGTATGTATTCGTTTATTTTAAGATGTTACCTGCAAGGTAACTTCTTAAAAATTGCTATTGTATTTATAAAATAAATATAAAGCAGATGCAAAAACAAATTTTGCCGATATTAATAGAAAATGGAAGAATAAGAAGGTTCTCCGTTTAAAATATATTAGAGAACATTCTTATATATTGTTACATTCTTTTATAAAATGTTACAAATTCTTAATTTAATACCATATTTTAGTATCTCATTTCAAATATAATATAACATACTCTTAATTGGAATACATATTGATACTTCCATACTAATATATAACATTGAAAATATGTTTGTTTGTTTGTATGTCAATTACGCAAAATCTACCGGTCTAATTTAAACCAAATTTTTAGAGAATGTAATCCTATCTCACCACAGTGTCATAGACTTTGTTTTTTTGCAATATCTGCACTAGATTTTTAGAAAAAAATTTTTGTGTGTCATAGAGGATGTCACAGGGGATGTCATAGGGGATGTCATAGGGGAGATTAAAAGGAGTTTATAGGGAGATTAAAAGGAGTTTATAGGGAGATTAAAAGGATTTTATTGGGAGATTAAAGGGAGTTTGTAGGGAGCTTATAGCGAGCTTATAAGGAGCTTATAGGGAGTTTATATGGATTTTATAGAGAGTTTACAGGAAGTTTATTGGGAGTTTGTAGGGCATTCATAAAGAGCCTATAAAGAGTTTATAGAGATACCTCGGATGAAGCTAAGAATTTTGCTGGGAGTCATAGGCGGTCATAGGCTTTTGGCCGGGCGAAGCCGGCGATTCAGCTAGCATAGAATAATTCGAAATAAAATTGAATTCCAGTAAAAAATAGGCACGTAAAATATATTACGTTTCATTCAAAAGCAATAAAAATATATAGTAAAATCCGAAAAAAAGGTAAAAACCGTATAGCATTTTGTCGTGACAAGCGTAAACACGAGTAATTAAATGTAGTTGTAATATTACGTAATTATTTAAATTACGAGTTCCGGTATTTCCTCTTTAAAACGAACATCACAGGAGAGCTCAATGATTTTACATGGCGTTGTAATTACGTCGTCAATTAAAACTTTCATTATCTTGCGAAAAGTACGTAATTATGCAATATCGTTAATCGCGATAATCTAGACGCCTTTAAATAGATTATTATCCATTGTAATTTCGAGTTCGCATTTCAAGTGTATGTTTTTCGGCGCCATTGATTGCACGAAAGTTGATGCGATGTATATAAGCTCACATTATTGTGGCTTATTGTATATTTTAAATTCATCTCCTGTCACCAAAGACAATACCGAAAAACTGATTATAGTTGGCTGTTGTTTCCTATAGAAGTACAGTGAAAGGTGCACAATTTAAAATAGCGAATTTTCGCAAAAATCTTAAATTATAACTTTAATTGGTTGATTGCAATAGAATCAAATAATTTAAGTAAAAAATAGTACATTCGTAAATTAAAAAAAATTAATTGTGCAAATATAAGTTTTCCAATTTTCTTTATGTGAATTTCATTAACATGATTACCTCATGAGTTTTATAATTGAAATTGCATACTGAATTAGAGTCATAGAAATTTTGAATTGCAGTTCATTGAATCCATTTTACGAATAAGTTTGGTAATAAACAAGACAAACATGCCTTAATATAATTTATCGCGGGTCAATTGGATTCGATCTATTTCTTATTCAAAACGCGCAATTTGGCGTACGGATTAACGGGGACAGAGGACGTAACGAGATAGAAGTTTCAGCAGTTGAAGCGCCCTTGCGGCATCTCGCGCAGATACATCAAAGCTGTATTTGATGCAACAGAAACTTTTAATAGATTACTTCCAGCATTGGAAACTACTTGCTGGGAAAATGTACTTAGTCGAATGTTGCGGTCACTGTTTGTACACGATTTGTAACTATAGTTATGTTGTTCGCATGAGTTATTTTGTTAGTTAATTTTATGAAAAATGTTTTCACAAAATTTTGTGGTGGTAGAGTAATTAATTGAAGTGGCCAGACTAAATGACCCAGAGTGCATTTAAAAAAATACTTGCAACCTGTATGACGTTTTATGATGAAAATTCATGGTTGCAGTTTTTTCAAACTACAATTATTTGCATACAAAAATAAATTAATGCATTGAATAACAAGTTTTACATCGTAATTTCCGCAATAATTTATTATCGAATTTAATTTTATGAATAATTAGAAAAATAATTTTATTTCGTTAAATCAACTAAAATTAGATGAATTACATTTTAATCAAAGCATATACATACATTAATATTTAATTTGGAACTATATTTTAAAGAAATTAAAAAAAATATATAAGGTTTTGAAGTATATAGGTTATCGCTTTTTGTTTGGTTCCTTATTGCAAATATTCTGTCGTATTGACTTTTAAACTTAGTTAAAATAAAGGCAATGTTTTCATATATCTTTGACACTAATCCAACAAGAAAATGAAGATAGTCTCATGAAATCAATGCGTTAATTCAAAATCAATAAAACTAAGCTGAAACTGTAAAAGACTAACTTGCTTGAAAACTTTAACTTAAATAGTCCCTCGTGTCTACTATATAAATCATTGCTGCATTTTAATTAACAAAATGTTGACATTGTATTGTTCTCAAGAAGAGAAATCTTAGTTTCAATATATACACTAATTTTTATTAGTTTTATTAAACAAAGTATATATTAATAAACATTAGAAACAAAACTAGAAAACTCTCAGCGTGTATTTTTGTATAATCTGCAACACTATTTCTAATTCATTGTGACATTCATATAAAAGCAGTAATTTATCGTAAGAATTAACGTAACGTTGCAAATCATTCATGTTTATTTTGCATCATTTATAGGAAAATAATATAACAACTTTTCTCAATGCGGTTAAGAGTATTTCATGTTTATACTAATTTTGCAATGAAATTGCATTCGTGAGCTATTTGAACTGTAATAAATTCCGACAAAAGCAGCAGAGTATGAGAGTGACTCGCTTCCGGAAATTAATACCTCTGTGAAATCATGTAACAACTAGGGAAGCTTAATTTTAGGAACCAATGTTTTCGAGCAATTGCAACTCTTTGATGGCTAACCAAAAATATTATACATCCAAAGAAATTCTATCATTCACCTTTTTTAAATTTTGTGTAATAATAGATTCGAATGTCGATTTGTTATCTGATCTTGCAAAATGCATTACTTCATTACGATGTTTCAGTGTTTAATATAAATTTCGAATTGTGCGCGCATTGATTACGATAAAAGCTACAAAAATCTTTAGCATTGACACAATTTGTTTTATTTAGTTTCATAAAATTTTAATAAAGTTTTATTAAAATAAGTTAGATTATGTTTTATTAATAATGAATAATTTTCTATTCAATATTAAAATAATGTATTATATATTATACAATTTTAAGTATTTATTTGAGCATTATCACTCTTAGAATATTTTACACATAGTTTATTTCAGCTTTATTAAACCAATAACTGCTCTTTTCAAGATCGTTTCTCTATGTACTATAATTTTTGAAAAATTTTCGAGAAAATATTAGATGGAATTCTATATG
>JABFPJ010003557.1:0-15823 GCA_022817425.1 Gryon sp. ZL-2020 | reverse complement strand
CCATACCATGGCTCGTATCATGGTGTATGACCATAGCATTTGCCACAGCTTGGGAAACGCCGTGGCAACCATGGCTGAATCTGTGGCAATGTCTAATTTTGCAGAACTTTTGACTAGGAGTCTGATGATCATATTCATGTCATATATTTATGGTACACCCTGTATAATTTGTATAAAAAGTGGCAATAGTTACGATATAATAAAATATAAAATTTTTGTTGATATCTTCGTCCGTGAGGGGTAAGTGTCCAAGTTTAAAAGTAATTTCGAACACGATTTTATTAAACATGAAATGTTGAATTACAAATTGACAAAATAATTTAGAAAATGGTATAAATGAACGAAGTTATACGAAAACGATCTTTGTATTGAAATTTTTTATTTTTAAAGACGTATTAACAAAGTAAATATACCAATTTGTATTATTTCGGCACGGTCTTTTGTCAACTGTGATTATTAATATTTTACATTGTGTATTTTAATATTTAAGCATACAATATAACATACAATATTAATTAAACATGGATTAAACATATTCTGCATTCTTTTTGCCCATTAATATCTTATTAAGATAAAGAATGAAGCTTACACAATGGCATATTTACTACTGAGATTATGTGGAATGTTCGCAATACATGTTCTTTATACTGAATATAATTTAAGTACAAAAGTATTTTGCGGTACAAATATGTATTTTTTTAATGCAGAAAATGTTCATAGATTTATAAGTTAACCATTTAAATACCTTTCACTTTACATTTATATTGTAATAGATATAAATGGTTGAAAACTGACACAAACTGAATATAATTTTCGAGTGAAAAAGTATAATATAAATATTGAAGTATAAATATTTAATTTGTTTAAATAAAACGTAATGAATTTAAAAAATTGGTTTGAGATAAAAGAGTTAACTAATTACTAAAGTGATAAATATTTTAAATGTCATTCGTTGAAAAATATTATAAAATCAAGCAAAGGAAATAATATTATGAGATTGACTAAATTATACAAAGGAATGTTCTCCACATTTTCATCTTCAATACCACATCCTGTGCAGCTGACGCTTTGAAGTAATCAGAACTACTTCTACAAAACAATTGTGTTGATTAGAAAGCTATACATGAAATATAATACGTACAATTTATTGAATTATATGCATATTATATTTTCCATTTAATAAACATCACACACAGAGAAATTTTTTACAGATAAAAAAGTTAATCGCGATAAAACAATAAAATGACATAATATTTATAAATGCATTATTTTAAAACAGTCAGCTGTACATTACTACTTAATAATGCATATTATATAAAGTTTGAAAACTTAACACACTTAATGAAATACATGAAATGGTGATCCAATCGAACAAACTTTGAAAATTGTCGTCGACATTTTGTAAAATTGCAAACGCTTCTCATAATTGAATTTCGTGAACATAAATAATGCGTCGAGTTATCGTAAAGTGAAGAGTATAAACTGATAAAATCACACCTCACAGACATGTTAGGATGTGGTTTCGCAGTTTCGTGTTCGAGCATTTAAGGGGTGTACAAGTGAAACCTAATTCCGTATAAAACACATTAAATCCGTCTTTAATCTCAAATCGGAGCTTAATGTATTTTATACTGAATCGGATTTTACCCGCAAGTACTCATAAGCATCCCACGGAGTTCAATGCGAGCAACATAAATGTTCGCATAATTATACATATGAATATAAGCCATATATCGATATTCGGTTAAGTTTTATTGCAAATTCAATATTTCTGCCTTGAAACATTCTTTTTCCCATATTTCACAGTTCATTATTGCTGAGTGACAGTTTTTCTTTTGCAAAAATATTCAGTGTTTAATATGTATCAGTTTTATGTGAAAATATATACTACATTTTTTAGAATAATGTTTTAAGTAATAAACTTTTAAAAAAATGTGTAGAAATAATCGTTAATCTTGGTGTAAGAGTCAGTCGATTCATAAATATTCAATTCTATGTCCATAATACAAAAAACTCTAACCACAAAAAAAATTTAATTACATCAGTCACTGATCATTCAGAATATTAGTTCAATTGATGTGTTAAGTTATTATATTAAATTAAATTATATAATAATTATAAAAAGTATACAAAAAGGGAATTAAATGAAGGAGGCTTAATTTACTTGATAAAATTGTATATTAAAAGTGATTTCTAAATTTCGCGACATTTATTGTTCAGAAGCCATAAATTAATGGAATGCAAAAATTAAGAATTCGGTTGAAACATTATATATACTAAATCAATAATATTATGATTTGAAGCGTAAATTCCAAATTTAAGTGAAATATTCTGATAACCTACAACATTTTCGGAAATTTGACGTTATATCTCATATTACCATCGATAATTTACCTGTAAGTTAACATGGAGTTTAATAGAATTTAATTGAAGTTATGAAGTTTGCTTCTCTTTTCATTAAGTATCTACATTGTATATTATATTATGTTATACACGTAACATAATCATGTTCTAGAATTCACTAGACTGTCTATCCAATTCGGACTGTATGGTGTACTTTAACGTTATTAAAGTTACCTTACTTATAAATCATTTAATAAAAAATTAAAAATAAAATAATCCAGGAAAGTGAAATTTTATATTCTTAATTCAAAAACTATTACCCTTTTCGTTAGTCCAATAGTTGATTGACATAGGCGATGCTTCAACATGGCATTCTAAGATGACGTTAGTACCTAGTGGCGCACCGAGTAACTGGCTTGGTACATTGATTTGCGGAACGACTGTAAAAAACACAGTGCAAAAGTGTAAAAATTAAATATTATATGTTGAATTGTCGTTAGTTAGTTAAAAAGCAATTGTCATTATGCATTTGCTTTGAAACGTCTGATGAATTTATCGTGAGACGTTGAAACAGTTTGTGTAACATAACGTACGAGCACACAATAATGGCACTCGAAAATGAGTGACGCGAGGAAAAGCTAATGGTATCATTTGAAGTATGACTAGATAATAACTTACAGTGAACGGTAACGATGATGCGTTTACTAATAGCTGGAGGTATTCCATTGCTAGCAATACATAAGTAAGGACCCATTTCATGTCTGGAAATATCTATCAGCCGTAGTTCCTCGCCTTTGTGTTCAGTCACTTCCTTCTCTGTAAATTAACACACGAAACAAAGTGGGCAATAAGAAAGGGAATTTGGACGACTATTTGATGTGCTTCGTGAAAATACTTGTCAACTACTTCTATTGGTAACTTTACTCAACTATTTACTCGTTAAATGTACCGCGCGCACACCAAGTCAATTCGTAAAAGCCGTTTGAAGAGTTGCGCACGCTCCAACACCTGACCTGATTGCTATGCCGTTTTTCTGTTATTTAAATACAGACTTTTTTCTTTCTATTCCAGGTTTTTCATTTTTTTTTCTTACACTTGCTTTCGTAAAGACGAAACTTGTTTGATTTGTTGGGAATTCACTTTTCATACTTGATTTGTATGCTGATTGATCTTTGCTTTAATTGGATGCACAATTGAAAACGGTGTATCAATGATATTATAATTATCAGCGTAGTTTATATTGAAGAACCGAAGTATTGGAGAAAATGATTGGAATGATGAATGAAGAGAAATGCTTTTTCTAAATTGCTTAGTTAATTTCGGAACTATATTAATGATGGAAGAATAAAGTGACTTTTTCAGAAATAAATGAATGTCTTGAAACTTGAAATTAACTTTTTATTTTGGTTATTATATGATTATACTTTTACTATTATTATTAATAGTAAAAGTATAATCAATTTTTGTAACTGTGATATTAAATAAGTGCATTTAATTAAAATAATACGTTTACAAACATTGCCAGATGGAAATTTCAGTATTCCGCCATAAATGATAAATGGCCCAAGCACGGGCCAGTATTGGCAGTCGGGAGTCGACAGCCAATGCTGCCGCAATACTGGTTATTTTTGCATGCCGTTCATTGCTGGCTATTTTTACGGCAGATTATTCTTTAAATAAGTCAAATAAAGCAACTCTGCCCCAGTCATGGTAGACAGAAGTATATTTCTCCATTTAGTTAATTGTACTTAAATGTGTAATACGAAATTTCCTTTAAAAATTGCAATTATTTACAAATTATTGTAAAACTGGATTTGATATGTTTATATATATACTTAAATGATAATATGATAAATAAAAATTATTATAACTGATACGTATAATTATTAATGAGTCGTTATTAATTACTATTATTAAATACTAATTAATTAATATAATAATTTGTTTATTACTTAATTAACTAATAAGTATTTTACTAAATTTATTTATATATGTTTATAGAATATTTTATTTTTATAGTAAATGGCACAGTTGTTAAAATTACCCGCGTGGAAAAATTAGTCTGGATATAGTCTGTGGCACGTGTCCGACATCTATGTCACACTTTAAAATGTCACACCGAAATAATGTCACACGTACAAAATGTCACATGTCATAATGTCACAAGTCATAATGTCACATGTCAAAAATGTCACAGGTCATAATGTCATATGACAAAAATGTCAAATGTCAAAAATATCACGAAAACAATGTCACATTCGAAATATATATTTTTGCAAAAAATCTCAAATCATATTTTATATGTCACTAGTGATATATTTTATAAACAAACAATTAATTAATGCAGATAAATTCAAATAAATATCAATAAGATATTATTTCAATGAAATGATATACAATGTAAACATTTTGATGAAGATTATTGATGACACTTGATAATTTATTAAAATAAATGTAACATATGAAAATATTGAAATTTAATTTAATTGTGTAATATGTATGACATTTTTTCGTGTGACATTTTGAAATATATAATATAATAATATATAATATATAATATAATATTAAATTGGAATACAGAAATTCGAAATAAAGTCACCAATTATCGTGCAAAGGTCGGTGTATTTGCCGAGGTCCACGTTCAAATGATTTCTTTAATTATGACACGTTCAGGTACGAACTGGATCTTGTATAAATATAATATTATATACAACCAATGGTTTGCAGCATCTCCATTTTTTGTACTTTTTAAATAAGTAGTTCTTAACCTTTACTAATGATGACTTGTCCGCTAATGAGTTGTCCGTCGATGAGTTATCAACTGATGAGTTGTGGTACGGATCATTTTTGACATGTGAATATTTTGAAATGTGACATTTTTTCGTGTGACATTTTTGACATGTGACATTTTTGCGTGTGACATTTTTGACATGTGACATTTTTTACATGTGACATTTATGTCGTGTGACATTTTTGGATGTGACATTTTATACGTGTGACATTATTACATGTGACATAGATGTAGGGACCCAGTCTGGCAACGTCTATCCAGATTACATCCATACTGTATCCAGACTGTTTTTTCCACTAGGGTAACGACTGATATTTTGTTAAATTGTTTAATTTACTAAATTAATAATGGAAATGCCTATTTGCGTCACCTTATTATCAAAAATATTTCTTTTTAACTGTCGGCGCAACACTGGCTCGGTATTGGTTTCGGTATAAACAAATTAAGAGAATGTGTTCATGTTATAAGTCGAGTATTTTTTAAGGCGCCGTAAAGTAGAGGTAAAGTACGAGAGCATTAGCGTAACGACCGGAGTTCAATTCCCAACATCGGAGAATTAAGAAAATAAAAATACACATTTTTAATTAATTTACAAAATTAATAATAACCTTAAATAACATAAAAAAACAATTAAGAACTAAAAATTCGATATGTCCCATTTTTTATTATTAAAAATTGAAAAATGAATTAATATAAAACGAGTACTGGTAGCCAGTACTGGCCCAACGTAATTTGGTGTTTCGTTGCCAATATTGCGCCAACGATGAAATACGACGGTCGACCACTGATCGCCATTACTGGGCCTTTAATGGGCGAATTTAAAATTTCCATCTGTGTTACATTATTAAACGTATTAGTTAATTATGATGGAAATTTTATATGTGTTAGGCTGAAAGACTGAAAAAACTCACTGAACGAAAAACAAAACTTAGAAAGGCCACAACGCGTTCTGGCATATATAAAAGGGGCCACAACACATTATGGAATCTGAGACAATGGTACAATGCGTTATGACAATTTAGGAAATGCCACAACGCGTTTTTTTTAAATTAAAAAAAGATTTGATGCATTTGTGAAACTAACTTACTCAACACTATCGTCTAATATCACAGAGATTTTTTATTTAAAATGTCTTTTATGGACTTGTTTGCCATTTTAAATCAATTTTAATAATAACGGTGTCAAAATTAACGTTACTGGCAAAAGTTTATATCAATCAACTTTACGCCAGAAATATATCTTCTTAATGTTTGGTTCACGACATATATAATAATAATACTCACTAATTTTATTAACTACGTATAATTTATATTTTAATTTGAAATTTCATCTAATAAATATCGTATGTAAAATGAGAAACGTCATAATTTTGTTGAATTAGTATAATTTGTTTGTTAAACATGCGGACAAACATTTTGTTTAATTCCATTGCGACATTTTCTAAATTGTCATTATGCGTTTTGGCATTTTCTTAATTCCCATAACGCATTGTGGCCCAATTTATATATGCCACAACGCGTCGTAAATATTTTGAGTTTTTTTTCGCTCAATGAACGTTTTGGGCCTTGAGCCTATAGCATATGCTTTAAATAGTAATGTTAACTAAATAAGTTAACTGATTAAGTATTGATATATGGCGAGTGGATATGGAATAAGTGGTATTAAAAGTACCACTTTGAGTAGCGTTACACTCTAAGAAATACTTATGATTTAATGCTATTCCTGTATGTTTTTTTTATTTGTCAAATATGTCTATTTGACATATGCCTCCTTCTGCGTTTTTGTCGATTTTTAACGATTCTGAAGTCAAATTTTTTATTGAATATAATTAAATGAACGGATTATAAAAAAATAATACTATACAAAAGTGGAAGTTTTATGTATAATACATAAAAGTATTTAATTATAATTATATAAATAATAATAAGTAATCATTTTTCATGTAAAAGAGTGCATAAACAATACCTGAATTTTTAACTTCAGCACTTTCTTCGTGCATGTCAATAATTATATTTTCGATATCCAAAAAAAGATCATCTAAGTCATCTGGTAAAACACCAATACAGGAATGTTGTAAACATTCGTCAAATCTTTCTCAATAGTAAGATCCGCAGAATCACGAATTATTTGTTTAAAAAAAGGTTACGGCACATTATCACCAAAAGTCAATCATTGAGTTTGATATATTAATTACAGTTTAGCGAGGCAGTTAGATTTCTTGTTCGGTTAATTAATTAATTTTAATGAAATCATTAATTATGAATAATATTACATAAAAAATATCATAATAAATTCATTCAATTCATCAAAATTACCTGGCGTTACAACCATACTTAATATTACTTGAGTATGAGCTTTTTTTGTTTTGTAATGAATTATCAATATAGCTTTATGCAACCGTAGCGGACATTGTTACCAGGTTTTGTGTTTTTTGCCCCCAAAACAAAGAGATGTGTTTATACATTACACCGTAAAAGAAAGAGAAAACAAACCCCTAAACTGGCAACTCTAGTGGCCAGTTCTCTCTACACAGAGAAAACCAGCAAATATAGTAAAACTAGGAATGTACATAGTAAAGTACACCATAAAAATGGTAAATTTATTTTATACAAGTGGTAAACCTATTTTTTAGTAAATGGCAAATATAGGCTATTTTCATATCTACGAAAACAATGTGAAAGACAAAGAGAAATACTTATGTTTACATATAATGTAAACAAGGACAAATAAACATATGAAAATAGCGTATTGTACCATGTAAATAGTCAAATGTTACTATTCAAACAATACAATATCACATTTACCATTTAAATCTAGTCAAACTTAATTTTAACATGAAATTAACTTTTGGATAGAAAAAAAAATATATGTAATTTTAAATATTGTTAATGTAAATAACATAATATTTAATAATTCGTAAATAATATAAAAGAATTAAATTTTATTAAATATGAATCATAAAAATAATTGAATATAAAATAATCTACTTATATATATGTATAAAAACAGAAATAATCTATTAAAAATACATAATTCAAAAATAATTACATTATGTTTATAAAAAAAAGCAATATTAATAATAATAAAATTTTGCTCCTTTGAACATTTCCGAGAAGTCGCTCAAACCGAAGTCAAGCAATCGCTTTCTTACAAACTCATTCATTGTTTATATTAATATAAACTCCAAAGAAAGATTTAAGAAATAAAATTTAAACACATAAGTCCAATTACATTTATTCATTTATTTTCTTCAATAAATAAAAACGAATAAAAATCACTTTATTATATTAAATTAAATTAGTTTTAGAGATTATAAATTTTAAATACAGGTTTTTCTTTTTGGAGCATCGTAAAGAAATAAACAAAAAGTTTAATAAAGTTTTTGCATTGATTGAAACTTCAATCTCTCAATTAATCATAAATAAAATATATTTATTTATTATATATCAAAAACACACTTGACACACCTCCGTCTACTAGCAGTGCTGTAGAAGTATGTCGAAAACTATGTCCCGTGTACTGGTCGAGTGAGGTAAGATTCAAAAAATAACAATGGTCTTTGGCGCTAGACTTAATGTATGTTCGCCTATCATTTGCCTCACGCATCGTCCTTTGCCTTTTTCGAGCCGCATGGAAAATCGGGTTTCAACATAATCTGACGGACGGAGTTTTCGATATTTTTGAATGATCTCTCTTATTTTTTAAATATGATAAGTAAGTTAATTTTCTTCTAATATAATTTATTTATTTTACAACTTCTGCAACTTATTACTTAATTATTTAATATTTTTTTCTTTCAAGTATTTATATATGTTTTTCTTCATGATGAAAGAGTAATGCTATCGTGAATAAACGGGTATATTTCCGTGGAATAGTATTCTTAGTGGAATAGATCTAAAAAGAAGTATTTATGCATAATGAAACACTTACTATATTCAATTTAAGATTATATGTTTTAAAGAATCAGGAGACACGGTAGTGTCTCTGACCAAAAACAAAAAAAAACGTTCTTTTTTTGTGCTCCCAACACTGCCGCGTCTCTTTTCAAATACGAACACATGCTGCTGTTGAACTTGCAAAAGAAGCAACAATAACAATAAAATTGCAATTTTTTCTCTATAATATTGTTGCCATCATCGATCTGAAGAAAATAAAATTGAAAAAAAAACAAAAACAATTAAATTTCAAATTGGTCTATCTGTTCGCGAGATATTAACATACAAAAATCACCGTTTTTCGCGCAAATTGAGAAACGACGTTTTCTTCTTCTTCTTCATGTTCAGTGTCCGGACGAGTAATTCTGACTGATCCATTAATGTTATATGATAATATGTAACATAATTACAATTCTAATACAAATATAATTGACTTATAAACCTCGTAAGGCCCAATTGAGGCCACCTTATCAGAAATAGCTTATGGAATGCTTACGGGATGCTTATTGGATGCTTACGGGATGTTTATGGAATGTTTAAGGAATGTTTATGGGATCTTTATGGGATCTTTATAGAATGCTTGTGGAAGTTTATAGGATGCTTATAGGAAGCTTATAGGATCATTAAAGATGCTTATGGGAAGATAATGAAAAGCTAATATGAGCTTTTACTTTTAGGCCAAGTACAAAAAAAAGTATTGTTGGGTATTACATTTTACTTAAAAAAGTGCAAAAGACTAAAAAAATATTGAAACTATCGCTACTCCACGATAGTCCTATCTGAATGTTTACAGAACGTTTTCCAATCAAAATACTTAATAGCTTAAAGTAGTAGCAAATGAATGTACATATGTAAAGAAACTTCTTTATATCCATAGCAATATCGACTAATAATAAATTGCAGTTGAATAAAGAACAACTTTATTACACTGTTTAAAGTACTTTTATTCATGATATTGAACTCGATAAATGAGAATTGAAGGAAATATGTTTGCTGTAAATAATGATTAATGAAAACTATGAAATTATGCAATACCAATTTCTCATCACTACCGCTGTATCAAATGCGGAAAATGATACCAATATTAACATTTTTCATTGACATCGATTTCAAATGAATAAACGTTGCTATTATAAATTAATTGTATATTATTGTGCAAATAGTGAAAGTAATAAGTTATATATGCAAATACAACCTTTGTCCATTAATACATTAATCAAACATATTTGATATTGAAGAATTAAAACATTTGCATATTCGTTCGTCAGACATTTAAAAACAAATTTATTATGATAATTATTCAACAAATAGTTAAAATTTATAATATAATTCAATTAAATTCAATAAATTATACAACAAACTCTAATTCAAAAACTGTTTTAATGCTCTCTAAATTTTAATAAGTGGAAAATCACTTATTGTAAGTGTGTATACACTTATTGAGAACATTAATTATCGAATTCACACAATAAGGGAATTTTCTTTTATTGAAAAATACAGAAATAACTTGTTTAGAAAAAGTAAATTTTGAAAATATCGAAAGAGTGAAAAATTATTTATTATTAAAATAATGTTCTTTGACTATATTATTCATACATTATAATTATATTTTTTTGTATTTTTTTTTATATTTTTATATTATATAATTAAAAGCTTATTGAAAAAATTCTATTTATCCAAGAATCAAAATAAGGTCTCTAAAGTGATAGGCCGACGTTTTCTCCAATACTCGAATCTATCACGTAAAAAACACACTTTATTGAGAAATACACTCTTAGCTTTTCAATAATTTATGTGACTTATGAAAAATTACAATTCTTGACTTTTTTAAAAGTGAAAAATTTTCTTCAATCATGAATAAGTAGTTTTCCACTTCATGGAAAAGTAAATTTTCTTTCACTTATAAAAAAAGTACAATTTTTCGCTTTTTTGAAAATAAAATTATTTTCAACTTATGAAAAAGTGCAAATTTTGACTTTTTAAAGTTAAAAAATGTTTCACTTAACAAATAAATAAAATTTTTACTTATTCAATTTCATAGAGTGTAAAACTAATTACATTTGATATAAAAAGTTTTTACATTCTTATTAATAATAGTTTTGATTTACTAAATTCCAATTTTGGGTAATACAATATGAAAAATCAGTCACTTAGATTTTGAATGAATTCGGCTATTACTAGTAGAAGTTGTTCACAAATGTTTACATGAATACTTTTTACAATATTTTCGCTTAATAAATGTAATGCGTTACATGTTCACTTACACACATAAAGCAATTTGTTAAAACAAATAATTAATACGAAGGTTATTTTAATATGATAACAATTATAACATTTCAGTTGCAAAATTAATATTATATTCCTTTTTTAAAGTATCATAGTATAAATAAACATACTATGAATAAAACATTACAAGTTTCAATAAACATTGGCCCAGAAACTTTTATTAAGATCTATATTTCAATATTTTATACTGAACAGTTTAGTTTTGTTTTCCAAACTTTATGTCTGTCTTTCCATTTCTACGAGTGTAGTGATTTTCGATAAGTTATATTTAAACGGATTCGTGTATATTCAATGTTTTTTTCAAGAAAGGATAATAATACTCACTTCTTGATTTATGATTCGACGTATTTGTCGATCCAAGTTCACGTATGGTAATCATCTTCTGATCTTCCCTTCGCCACATCACGCTTGGCTTTGGTTTCCCTTGAGCTCGGCATTTTAATTTCACCTATTATGTTGTTCATTTAAATACATATTCATGAAAATATCCATGAAAAAAGTTTCGCACTTAACAATTCATACAATTCCAACTGAACAAACAAGAATAATAAACCGACGGAAGCAATTTAAATATAATTACTTTTATAAATCGTTTATGTCAATCGAAGTTATCAAAATCGCTTTTTAAGTTTCAGATTTTATTTTTGTCCATCAATTATTTCCTTTTTTGACGTTTAAAATCGTATTTTCAAATACAGAGATTATTGATCGCAAATAGAAACATCGAAATCTGATGCGACTACTTACATTTAATTAATTTCATTCATTAAATTATGCATTTGTACGCTTGACATCAATCTAGAGAGTATTACCCACAATAAAATGAATGTGATTAAATTCATTAATTATCGTTTCAAAGATGGCTAAGCACGTTGCTCATGCAACATTTCTCCGAAGGAAACTGTCAGAATAACCATTATGATTTGCAATTAATTGCATCGCGCAATTTGGATACTCAAGATTTACTGGAACAATTTAAAAGTTACGATGAGAAACAAGGCCGCTGAGAAAATTCTTCCTACTTCATTGCGAGAAACTTTAAGTGTCGTTTCTCCAGTCACGTTCGACAAGAAAGCAACGAGCATCAACTTTTAACATCGCGGTTTGTTAGGCAAACTTCTTTTTTATGGGAAAATTATTCAAGACTGGATATATATTATATACAAGTAAAGATCTTGCATCTGATCATTTATTGATCGTCAGATAAATTTATTTTTAAAATTTATCTGAAAATTTTTTTATTTCCGGAAGTAACAAAATGTAAATTAAGTGTTTATCTTTACGAAATTTTTTATCTATATAAAATGCAAAAGGTAACTTCCTTTTTCCCGTAGCATCTTCAACTTATTCTTTCCTCAGATGAAATGATGTTATAAAGCTGCCAGACAAGTAATACTGTAGGAGTGGCCACAGAAAAGTGAAACAAGTTTATCCCGAATGTCATTGAAACAAGAGAGTTGGTTCTTTTGAGCAAGTCCGGGGAACATTAAAAATGGCAAATAATAAACTCGTTGACGCAAATGTCACCATTTTTTCCACTTTGCATGCCGAACGTTCCGTCGGAAAAGCGCAGGCAGACACTCGCGTTGTCTCAATGACGGATGAAAAAAGTCTTACAGTGTTTTGTGAAAAATAGTTTGCACCACAGTGCCAACAAGAGCAGTTCTGTTTTTGATGCCCGACAACGGACTTTCATAAACTTTTGCCATATTCATGCCAGATTCAGAGTGAGAGCAAAACGCTCTCACGCGACAAACTATCCTCAAACTTCTCCGTTTTTCTCGCACTTTTAACATACCATACTGTTTCATGGCATTACAGTATTACAAGCAGTTTATGCTGATCGTGTTGTTATCTTTTCGACGACTTTTCCACTTACTTATTTCATAGGACTTTTATTTGTCAAATAATATATACTTATGTTTTTGTTGAATATCGCAAAATATGAAATATCAGTGATTCTGTAACTGTTTCGATGTCATAATTTTCTGTTTTTTAATGTATTTGTGTTATATATATTAAATACAGGAATATATTAAAAACTCTTTTAATGAATTTCTTCTTTTTTGTCATTGAATGCATTGATTACAATAAAATAAGTATAACATCACAATGAATAACCGATATAATAATCGATATAATGTTAAATAATTATACAAAATATAGTTAGCTCTTTTTCGTATATTTTATACCAGAAAAACTCAAAAACTAAGTAGATGCAATTTCACTTTAAAAATGAGTTTGTCCATTTTTATAAAAACACAGAGAAAATTTGTCCAAATGATTTAATTGCATTATGTCATCCGAGATACAATAATTATACTATCGATCTGAAAAGTGAATAAAGACACAGAAGAAAAAAACTATATAAGCTTTCGACAATTGGATTGCAACTGATACAGAATTAACTTGAATAGTCAGCACGTGTCAAAGCAATATTATAATACATAAAAAAAGCACGTTTCCCATAAAGTACTTCGAGATGTGTAAAAAAATGTGTGGACAAAAAACAACAAAAAACAAAGTCACACCGCGGAAATTTAAAACGGAAAATAGTGACCGCTGAAAATTAGATTTCGTATGAAAAAAAAGCAATCCAATTTTAAAAAGCGAGTGCATGAATGAATATTTCTGTGGATCTTTGCACAGTCGCGAATTGTGCTCGGAAAATGTTTATTCATGCCCCAAGCTCGTTGACGACGACGCCGGGAGTACACGCGGGCGGACAGTCTAGTTTATGGTTGAATACGAGATTCACAAATTTAAACAATTTTACAGAACAATTCATAAAAATCGCAAGAAACTGAATATGCAGTGATTTTTATTTGATCACGCCCTTGATATTTTCATGTTAGTTACTCCAAACTTGACACGCAGAAACCAACTTTCGTCTAACTTTCGATCGTCATCATATTAGCATAATCACGTTAGAAACATAACTAACAAAAGTTATTCTTATAACAAATCAAAGTATACTGTGTATGTATTTTTGATACCATTTAAAATATTTAATTAAATTATCATTTAATCTATTTAAAGATTAAATAATATCAACAAATTCAATTTCATTTCATTTATTGGTTTGTGAAAATTCAATATTATTTAGTGCATTTTATTTAACATTCGAAAAAATTTGCTTAATACATTTGCAGACCCTGAGAAGTAAAACAATAACAACTTCCGTAATTTCAGCCAATAATATTAAATCAAAAATCATTCAGAAGACGAGCAGAAATGCGTTCCTATTTAGTATTCTTAAGATACAACTTGGGAAAACCAGTAAAAATATAGCCGTAGATTTCCTCTTCATGACAACTTCTTTAAGCACGGGCAATTTGTTGCGCAATATTTTCTCTCGAAAGAAACACGCGCGAAGTGAAACATTAAACCAATTCTTACTGCAGAAGATTTTCATCCATTTTTGTTTTAAATAAGCATTAGGAATTGTATGAATTGTTATTGAAATGCATTTTTTTAATATTTTTTTCATCCACTTTTTTTTCTTTATTTTATTCACCTGATCCCCCTCGCGGACTGTAACGTCGCTTGATGTTTCTTCAGGAAGGAAATCTGGAGGTACATTCACAGTCAGCATGCCCGTCTGTAAGTCAAAATGAATGCGTTAGGTATTAGCAACTAGTTGACATTTTATACAAAATAAGTGTTTGAAGTAAAACTCTTTTCATCAACTTTTCAAACTAACTTAATTCACGGGTGTAAAAATTTACTCGTACTTCATTTCAAAGTCAAACGCTCGGTTGCTTCAATTACGTTCAAAATTGAATTACAATGTTTTTAATTACGCGACGTTATTGTACAAAAGCGAATAAAATTCTCACTAGAGTTGCAACTAATGAAAAATAATTCTTCGAGAAAAAACGTGAAAAAGCTATGAGTGCAACATGTCAATTACACATGGTATAATTGCTTGAGATTATTATATATTTCGTTATCAAATTAGTATATTTTTATTTTGATGTTTCTAAAATTTAAACATTAAAATGATTTTATATCTTTACTAATATACACTGGGCACAAAAAAAAGGCCACCTAGCAGTAGTCAAAAAATGAGCCATACACTAAGAAAACGAAAATAACAAATTTTCCTATAAATTCTCGTAAAATAGACCCAGAAATGAAATATAGACCTTTAATCTATAATTTATTGGAAAAATGTTCATAATTATATTAAATTTAAAAATAAACATTGCAAATTTTCCCTTAAATTTTGCCAATTTTCCCATAGATTATTGTAAAATTGTCTTTACATGTAATTCTGGGTCCATTTTTCCATTATTTATAAGAAAAGTTACTATATACTTTTCTGGGTGTGTTCAAACCGACATAACTTTTACAATTTACATCGAAATTCAAAGTTCTTTTTTTTAAATGAAAGGTTGAAATTTCCTCTAAAAGAAGATGTCCAATAAATTTTCAAAAATTTGGTTTTTGTTATGACAAATTAAAT
>JABFPJ010003556.1:0-15825 GCA_022817425.1 Gryon sp. ZL-2020 | reverse complement strand
TTACAGTCATATATAGGGCCACTATATCTTACCTACAGTGGTCCAACATTGGCCTACCAATATTGGAAATCATGGTAAGGTAATATGTCGGGCCTCAGTTGGTTTGCCTTGACTTCACTACTTTTTAGGGTTTGCCTATATAGGGCCAACATATTTTTGTTGGCTTGCCACGATAAATTTTTACTTGGGTTACTATATGATTTACAATATGATTATTCTGTATTTTCTCAGAATAAATATTATAGTGATTATGCAAAAACTCAATCATTTTAAGTCGAAATGTTTTTTGATTTTTTAAATGTTATGGAAATATTCAAAAAAGTTATAAAGAGTGATTTTCTGATAAAAATAATAGAATTTTACTTTTACTCAATTTCACATAAATGTACTTTTTATAGATGTGTAAATAAAATAAAAAACTTATGAAATGTTGGATTAAGTCCCATTTGACATAATATCTCAATTATTTTGTATTGCACTGTATTAAAAGTTAAATTTATATAAAGTATGTTGTATTGTATGTATATGTGAAAAGGTAAAAAGGTACAAGAACAATAATAATACAAAATAAAAATATGATACAATTAATTCATATTCTATTGGATTTGAAACAGTTTTCTACAAATTTTAAATAAATACAGTATATAATTAATATTAATGATTAACTCTGTCCCCCTTTTACACGGAAAGAACAGTAACGTCATTTGTTCCTATTTTTTCTGGCATTGCGACCCCAAAGGGACGCAATTTAAAAAAATTGAAATAAAAAATAATTTAATTTTTCCTATTTTTTATTTCAATTTTTTACATTGCGTCCCTCTGGGGTCGCAATGCCAGAAAAAATAGGGAAAAATGACGATACTGTTCTTTCCGCGTATAAAAAGAGGAAATCATTTCGCATAATAACTATTTATTTATGATAAAATAGCATACAATTGTTTGTAATATATTTTTGTAACATCTAACTTTTTTATAAAATGTATAAAACTTTAAAAACTGGTTTTGTTACATCTTTTTTTTTTCTTCAATTTGCGCAATGGACTCATTTCTACTGGTCTTTAATCACTGCTCTTTTTTTGTAAATAAAAAAAATGCTAAAAACTTCATAAATTAAAGACTGCCTTTTGCTCGATTTTCACTATTTATTTCCGATGTAATTTGAGTGAACAATGTATCCCAATTCCAAACTTCATCAGCTTCTTGAACCATTTTTTCGGGATAAAGTTTTTCTGCGAGTAGTGATAAATCGATGTCATCAATCGTTACGAATGATGCTTTTTTCAAAAAATCTGTGTCCAATTCTTTGTAAGTTGCAACTCTATTTCTCCTATTTCTAAACAATATCAAATATTTATATAATATATTTAAACACATAAGAAGTATTTGCAAACAATACTTACGAGAGTGCATTATTCATTTCATTAATACTAGTATCTTCAAGAATTTCGTCTAAATCTGGAATAACAGGTATATCTGAAAATAATAATAATTTTTTTATTATCAAAAATACAGATACTAAAATAAATACTTGTATTTATATTTAAATAATGTACCATCTTCTCGTTCATGTTTATCTTTGCTTTGATGACGATCCCTACAGAAAAAAGTAATGGTTATACGAATAAATTGCAAAATGAACGTTTTTAAATGTTTGTTATATTCTTTGGATTTTTATACATACTGGTCATTTACACTGCTGGAAGTTTTGTGCCTGTAAACAAATTTATGTAAATTAATTTTTACTCACAAGTCTTATAATTTATTATAATTCACACAAAAATCATTAAAGCAACTAACTTATTTATTTTAAATTCATCGCTCCAGCCAGTTTTTCTGGATCGTGGAGGAGCTACAGGCCCATTATCCGACGTCACAGATTTTCCGGAAGATAGTGATAATGGACTTTCTAAAATATCATCATCTACTTTAAATTCTTCTTGAGTTGTAGTTGTATGAGTATTTCTTCGTCCAAGTCTCGTTAGTAACTGTAAAATCCAACAAACAAATACATCATTTCTGATCGTCTTTATCACACACATAAATGTTCAAATCAAAATTATTTTTGATAAATTACCTTTCTAGACGTTGGTTTTGGCGGTGGTGGTTCATAATCCCATTCCATGTTTAAAGACAAAACATAAAAAAATACTTTAAACAATATAACTACTGTTGAATACTAAACAACAGTTCGGTGCTGTTGTTGTTTGCAAACAGTACCTATGGAAACTGACGATGTCAGGTGCAATACACTGCGCACTCCCATGACGTAGAAAGTTTTTATTCTAAAGGACCGTGAGACGAGCAAGGTCACACTTCTTCCTTTTCAGGGACGTATTATTTGGACGCAGGATCATCTCAGACATGAAAAAATATTGAATTTACGTCTAAAAAGTATTTTGCTTAGAAATTTTACAAGCTTATAAATAATACAATTATTTATTCTGTTACTAACTTCAATTTACCGTTAATCAATTTACTTAACTATTATAATTTTTTATTAAGTGTGCAATAAAAATTGTCTATAAATATTATTTTCTTGTGTAATAAGTAATCAAATTAAAATTATAATTTTGAGAAATGAAAAGAAAAAAATTGTCAATAATCCTGCTGATATATAATCCTGGCTGTATTGTTTGGAAAACTCTACCTTTGAATTAATATCAGATTCACGTCACTTCCTCTGTTAAAACCGGTTTTCGCTAAATGCTTTGCCGGCACGAGTAACGTCGCGCCCTTCAATCATTTTCCGTACGTCATTTTCTGGAATACGCTAAATACTTTTTTACTTCCAAGGGATTGTTTTTAGTCCAGAAAATGAACAACATTTTATACACTTTTCTAAATTCATTACATTTTATGTGACAGTATTTTATTATATATATATATATATATATATTCTTCTTATTTATACAACTTCTTTAATTAATTAAATAAGTTATTTAATTTTGAAAAATATGAAGAAAAAAAGAACAAGTATTTGTTAAGATATTGTAACGTTGTAGTATTTATTTTATAAATATTTGTTTGCTATAGTATGTAAATTATAATCAATTACAAAACTAATACAACGACGTTACATAAATGATAATTAAATAGATAAATATAATCATATAATTATTTATTTTCTATCAATTTTTCCTGTTCTTATTTTATATTAAAACATATAAATAATGAACTTTGGCTTAATTCACATTTTGTACACTCGTTAACATAACAAAACTAGTCGACTAAACAATATTCTATATTTATATAAAATTTTAAGTCTCATTTTATAAACAATTCTCGTCAAAACTAACAAAGAAAATAAATTTTTGTCTCTACATTTGAATATCGCTATTCAGTATTTCCATTTTATATAATTTATTTACAGGCGCATTGTCATTTCAACTTTTTTCTAAAACGATTTTCTGTCGGCTTTTTGTCGTTGATATTCTTCTTCATCAGGATTCAATTGACAATCGTTTTCATTATTTGGCGGTCTCATTGAATTGAACCTAAAAGATTGCAAACATTGTATTATTTTAAATCTATATAATTGTATTTATTCATAAATATAGGAAGCTAATATTTATACTTAATTTACCTAGAAAAGTCTCCTTTACAAAGTTGCCAGGGTAAAAGATCAATCTTCTCGTGAAGCACCTGAGAAGCTTCGGGACTAACGAAATTCGGCGTACCAGCACCGGAACCCCGTGTTATTAATCGCCGTTCCTGATCATAACAGCAATGCTGCGCTGCAGCACTACCACTTCCTTGAGTTAATAACGATCGCACACAATAAAACGCACCTGGCTTATAAATGTCCATTCTTTGTGATTTACCGCTGGCATCACGCCACCGGAAGTTTTTTTGCTGCTTCTTGTCCCAAATTTTGTCATTATAAAATATGTTGCTTGGATAAAAACAAGGACACGAGGGCAAATGCGCCGAAGGTCCTAAAATCACACACAAACACATTTATTTGCATCATTCTTATTAAAAATGTTTTACACATAAAAGCAAATTTGTGTCAATGTCTCACCTAAGAATACTGCTTCTAATTTGTCTTTGTGATCAATCCACTTTTGGCAAAAATCATTTGCACTTTCGCTTATTTCTACATTTTCATTAGCTAAATCCGATATAACTTCGTAATCGGTATTTGTTGTACTGTTATTTAAAGTTACGAACAATTCAGTTAACAGATTAACTAAATTGCGTCTCAGTGGATTATGATAATCTCTGTACACAGATGACAGAGATTTTTGGTATTCATCGTCATAATCTTTGTAGGTGTTGGTTGCAGATTTTGTTGATACTAGTTCCAAGGTACTGTCTATGTCGTAACCACCACTTAACCAAGTTCCTGTGAACACAATTTAAAAATACATTTGTAAATGTTTATTTTGAAAAATTGCTAAATATTTATGTTTATACATTTTGTATTTTAAATATAAAAGTACACATCTTTAATGCAAAAATAATGTTTATGTTTTATATATGAAGGGAAATAATAAATGTATAAAAAAAACAAGAAAAACACCTTTTGATCCTCTTCTTTTGCTGTAAGGAAACTTCCGACTATAGGCATTTTGGTTATCAAAAAAGGTCTGCATGACATTGAAGAACTCAGTGTTTTGGTCACGATTCGCTGTGTTCGGCCTTTTATTCGGTCTGTACGAGTCGGCATACATATTCCTTGAAACGCTGTCCAAAGCCTCAAAATCGTTATCTCTAAGCCTTGATCGCCGAAAACCTTGCGGCAAAGACTTTGTTTTGAACCTAGGGGATTTTAAGTTGTTTTTGTTGTTATTGATGCTGCTCTTATTGTTCCACCTGCGGTTACTGAACCCGTTTCGTGATTGTAGATTCTTCTTTTTGTCCTTGCTTGTATTTGAATTTCTGTTGTTTACGTGTGGATAAGTTGTTGTATTGTTTTTCAATTTTCTATTACAATTTATACGACGCATAAATGGCTGACAACGCTGATGTCTCGAATTTTTTCGCTCGGGCACAGACAGATTTTTATCACTGTTAATTTGTCTTCGAAATTTTTTGAACTCAATCTGGGTAGTTACAGTGATTGGATTTGCTGATTGTGATACACGTTTATTTGGAATTCCGCTTTCGTAGTATATGTCATCCTAAAAAATACATAATATTTATGGAAATTTCTTTTTTAATTTAAAAAATTAAGAACAGAAAAACCCGAAATATATAAGTTTATATATGTATTTTTTCAATATTTTTATAATTATATTTATTAGCACTGAACTAAGAAGAAAAGGCTCAATAAAAATAAGTATCCAAAACAAAATGTAAGTAAATTATATATAAAAGTAAAATTATTAAATTATTAAAATTAAAACAGTTAATGATTTAAGTTTAAAAAATGATTTTAAAAACATAAACAATGAACGTATCAATTATAACTAATAAACAAAACCATTCAAATTATTAACGTTATACAAATTAACTATAGTTAACAAAATATATATTTAAAGGAATAATTATACATAAGAAAACAGAAATGCTTAAATGAACGGAAGCTAATAAATCTAACAAAATTTGCTAGAAAGAACACCATTTACATTAGTTTTAATATTAAACATTTTGCAACTGGAAGCTATATAAGTAATAAAATACTTAGTTGAGTGTTATTATTGAATAAAATTTTCAGCTTGAACTTGAACGTTTGAAAATATATATGAATATACTATTGAAAGAGTCTTAATTCTCAATATTATGTAACGTTATTTCAACATCAACATACTGTTAATTCAACATAGCTAAGCAAAGATTTACTGAAGTTTAATGGTAAATATAATGTATGTACTTTTTCACTTTTTTACATTTTTCTGCTATTGTAACTCACATAATTGAATAAATGATTTATTTTCCATCATTTTTTACAATTAAGTTTAAATAGCATAAAAAGCATTTTCCGTTCCCTTGTAACAAAAAATATTGTTTGTAACATGGGAGATAAATAGAAATTCTTTTTCGCCACACGGTGACAGAAAGTGCAGTTTCCATCTCTAGGAGGTTTCAAAGAAACTGCAGTTTCTGTTTCCTTGTGGCGAAAAATATCGTTTGCACCATGGAAAATAAAATAAAATTCTCTCCTCGTGCGATTACAAACCTCGCCTTCGGCTCGGATTGTAAACTTCGCACTCGGTAGCGAATTTCCTTTTTCATTTCTCTTGGTGCAAAATATACTATTTCGCCACACGGTGACAGAAAATGCTGTTTCTATCTCTAGGGGGTTTTAAAGAAACTGCATTTTCTGCTCCCTTGTGGCGAAAAATATCGTTTGCACCAATGAAAAATAAAAGAAAATTCTCTTTTCATTTCCCTTGGTAAGCATTTTCTTTTTCATTTCCCTTGGTGAAAATATACTATTTTCTTCGCGATTACATACCTCGGCTTCAGGAAAAAGAATGTCCGATTTTATCTCCCTTGGTACAAAATATACTATTTTATCAAATTACTTTTGCAATTTAATCAATTGACAAAAAAGTGTAAATATTCTATACACTTTTGACATAATCAAATCCATCACTCTCAGATCTATTCTCAAAATAAAATAATGGACCGTATTAATTAAATTTTGTTTATTGAAAAAAAATCCTCTTTTTAAGTAGAAAACTGAATTGTCACACATTAATTTGACTTTCACATTTGTTTTAAATAAGGTTACATAATTACACTTTTGCGTTATTACTGCTTAAGATAAACTATATTTCCTCAAGTACCTTGCGGAATTCCTCAGCCTCAACTGCAAGTACGTCCAAAACTGACGATAACACGAGCACACACGCAATCACATCAGTAACCCTCATGTCGAATCCACAGTCTTCCTCTTCTTTTTCTCGTCCTACCCAAACATCCTCCACAAGATCCAAAACCCAAATCCGCCGAGTCCTAACTAACCGCCGCTCCAAAAGTCACTACATCGTTGACAAAAGCGTTTTCCGCGCAACACCTCTCACAGGTCATCATTAAAGAAAGAAAGAAAGAAAGGAAAAAGAAGAAAAAAAAGGTAGTAGAAGACGAAGAATAAGCAGAAGAAGAAATGGAAAAAAATGTGGCGTGTTTAATTTGCGGTACGGTCCGTTCTTTGATGTTCTTCCGGTAGCCGACACTTCTTCGGCATCGGGGAAAAAGGAGGCAGAATAGGTTCTTAACGCGCCAAGTTTGTGCGCCAAGTCGCGCGCGGGAAGAGAACTTATTGTAAAGAGTGGCGCATAGGAAGCTTTAAAGAGGTACCGAGAGAGCGTTATAGCGATGTCGATGACAGAACACTACGTCATTGTGCGCGGCTTAGAGTAAGGGTTCGTTCGGGCATTTTGTCTCTCACTTTCTCCCGTGCGTGACGAGTCGATGGTTGTCCTCGTTAGGGCACTGGCTTTGTTCCCGGAGAGCGGCGGTGCGCAACAGAAGGGACGGATTTTCGTTGAATCCCCGGGATTTTTAAGAACAGAGAAAACGGCACCAGGCGGAATTCTTTTGTGTTATCCGATACGGAATATTTCTTTTCTTCGGCACCATCAAACGCAGTTCCGCACTTTATAACACACACACCCCGCTGGAATTAGATAAATTGTGTTTTATGAAAGCGATCAACACTTGTTTTTCTTTTTTTTTTTTTCAACGTCCAATTAACGTCATTTATTTTTCCACAATCAAAGCCATTTTGCGATCAAAGGCGACTTGTCATAATCGGTTGCTAAAATGACTTAAGATGACAGCACTTGAAATCAGCATCGCGGATCGCTATCGCTCTATCAATACTTGATGACCGTTTGATGGTCCTCTTCCTCCATCGATCATTATCTTCTTCATGGTTTTCTTTAGTCGACGCCGATTTGCGTAGTTGCTCGGATAATCATTAACGTCGGATTATCGCAGCTTGAAATCCTCGGTTGATGATTATTTTAGTTTCATTTAAAATGGACTAACCTGTTTCTAAATTATTTATCAACGTCAATCTTGCGATGAGTTTTTGATGAGAGAAATTATAGCCAAAGTGCGGATGCTCATTAATTAATCCAAAGACATTCTTTCACTACTGTTTTGATGACGGATTTCTTTTCGGAAATTAACTTCGCTTTCTTTTTGCTTCTTTTTTTGCTTTCGATAAGTCTTCTGAAGTATAAATCCGATTTTATTGAACCAATTTAATTAACTATTAATAAATTTATATTCTTTCCTTTCTTGAAAGATTCTTGTCAAATTTGAAATCAACTCAGAAATTTAAAAATCTGTTCAACCAAAACTTTATTTTTAATAACCTTTTTACCTCTTTGGTGATTCTCTTTCAATACTTTAAAATATCTGAATGTATTAATAAATCATAAATAATATTTATTTCAACTATATTGTTTGCAAATGTATTTCTCCATTTGCTTTAAACTTTGTACATTCTTCATAAATAATTGAAATTACAAATTAATTCTACCGAATGTCTGATTTTTGTTTTCGTTTGATTCAACTATTTCGTTTGAATGTTTACTGAAGTTGGGTCCATTGATGACGAATTTATAATGAAAGTCGCTGAATGATCGTCAACAATGACGTACGATCCAATGGTGATCAATAAATCATCCCCAGTTGGGACTTTTGTTTGATCTTCACCGACTGTGGACTGTGAGCGCACACTTTTCACTTTCACGAGGCGTTTAATGTTTGTTCGTAACTGTCACCCGTATAACGAGAAGAAATGCATAAAGAAGCTGCTCCGACACTCCGCGCACTCCGTTCCGGAAACCCTCGATCTACGAAGGTTCGTGTACCTCTGGCGGGACCCGTTTGTTGTTCCTCCCTCTCTTTCTCTTCTTCTAGGCAGAGCCGCACTCGAGTCTTCGTCGTGTGCTTCGCCTCATCAGTAATGCCTTTTCTACGAATCCAATCCAATGTTTCAAAGATGCGCTGGGGCAGCGAATTATTGCGTGCAACTCGGAAAAATTTTCCGTCCTCTCTCATCCCCTCCCACCCGTGTGCGAGAAAATTGTCGTCGCCGACAAAGACCCTTCGCTTCGACGAATTTGACTTTTTCACTAAAAAAACCACACTCAAACAATTTCGTGGCTTTGCGCGTGATTGAACATTTTACGCCGCTCGGCTCTGTTTATTAAGTTTCCGCATGATTTGAAGTTGGGTAAAACGAAGGATAATGGGATTTAAAGGTTGCACAATTCAGGGTGACTTCGGAAGTGTTTTTCAAAGCGCAGCATGTTGACAAGATTTAAGATTAATTCATTCAATTTAATGTATGCAGTTTCTTATAATAATTACATTTACTTTATTTGATAATTTAATAATAAGTAAGTTAAATAAAAGTATTGCAACAAAAATTCATTAAATATTTTCTTGCAAATATTTTTTAATAAATATTATGTACAAGGTAGAATTTGTAAACATAAATTAGTTAAAAAATTAATTCAAACAATAATTTAACCATTTTGTAAAATTTTTTACATTCATTCAGTATATTATATTATTACATCTACATAGAAAGTCAAATTAAAAAATTTAAATAAATACAATATTAAATATAAAAATGTTTAATCATTCATCAATTTTTAGAATAATTAAACACTACTTTTGATCGATTTATATTCGTAATTTATTGTTGAGATACACTTTCTATAATTTGGACAAATATAAATATTATTAAATACACAAATTCATTTCATATAATAAAATATCGAATAAGTTATTTAAATTTAATTTCATAAAATAAATTCTTGACTGTACATAAATTAAAAAATTAAAAGATCTACACATCGACACTAAAATGAAAAATATATAAATAAATAAAAAATATATATACTTAAATAGAAGCGTTTAAACATCTATCTAAAAATTATAATATAAATTATCTATTTTTTTTAAGTTTTTTTTTTTAATTATGTTTTTTGAATCTCAATAATTTCAAAGTAGCACAAATTCAAAGAACTATTTGTTCTGTGCATGAAACACTATAATATATATATCTATATATATAAATATCAACGACAGCCGCATTCATCTACAATCATATCGTCATAAATTTTTAAAACCACATTTTTACGTTCATCATAATACAAAATTGCCGAGCTTAAAAGTTTTGTTGGTACGCAGCTGATTTCGTCAATATCATCCTTAAGATCCATATCACGTAATATTCCTTGTATGAAGGCATGATTCGTCGACTGTTGTTTTTCAGCGATAATCGAGTTACACGGACCTCTACACTGATACGCTGTATAATTTTTCGGTGCTATTATTCTAGACCCAAGACCTATGACATCAAAATCTACATTCAAATCGCTTTTAACACACATTGACCGACTTTCGGAACTTCTTTTACTTCTCATATGAACTGGCGGCTTTTTTTTATTGACTAATAATTTTGGTGGTTGTCTGAAAAATCAAAATATCCAATTTTTTAAAAATATTTCCAATAAAACTAAAAAACTACAATCAAAATAATAATATTAATTAAAATTAGACAAAGATATAGTCATATGTATTATTTTAGTATATTTTACCTTTTCTTCCCCTTTTTTTCTGTTTCTAACATCTTCAAAAAAATAAATCTTTCATAAGCACTCAAAGATTTGACGATATCTTGCATTTTTCGCTTCCTTGATACAACATTTGAGACTTCGGGATTAATTTTAAGATGATGATTATTATTGATTTTTTCTTCTTCTTTTTTCTCTCTGACAAACCCAGCATCATGATTCTGGAAATTCAAAATATCCTGCTCCAAATCACGCTTATTTCTTCGGTGCAAACAGCTTTCAATTTCCGCCAAGAATTTATAATAATGCGAATTTTTCATATGTCGAGTCGTCATATGTCGAAATGGTTTTATATATTTTCGTGGACTGTATTTCAGTGAAATTTCTGATCCTTTAAGATGTCTTTTTTGACGTCGTCGATTTTGCACATTTTCTAAATTCGAACAGTCAATTATATCGTAATTTGGTTCCGAATTTGCTGCCTAAAATTAATATAAAAAATAAAATACTTAAAATACGATAAAATAAATGTGTATGCAAAATAAAAAGAGTATTTAGTTAAATCATTTATACATCTTTAGCGTTTGCAGCCTCTTTGCAAGAAATATCTTCTTTTCTTTGAGATTTCTCTGGTTCTCCATCACAGTTAAATAAAACTAAAACTGGCTGTTTGCTATTATTATTTGTGTCATTACTGCGACGAATATATTCAATATTCATAGGATCTCCTCGTATACTTGAAGCGGTGACTAATAAACCAAGATTTGGTGCACCATTGATCCAAGCCTGAACAGCTTCTTTTACATTAAAAATCTAAAAAACAATATATAATAATTTTCAATTATTATTATTATTTATTGTACTAATAAAAATTATTTTTAATTAAACTTTAATTATGGCATCAAAAATTGACATAAAATAATAACAATTATAATAAAAAATAATGTGTATAAATTTCTTGATTAATTAGTATAAACTGAAGGATTAAAGAGAAAGAAATAAGTTTTTTAGAATGTAAAATTTATTTTTCAAAATATAAACGCAGAGTAACGGATGCAGATTAAGTCTTTATGCATTACAATAAAGTACTTCGATAATTATAAAACAATTACTATACATAAATATATACAAGTTTTATTTTATGTAATACATACAATATTATATGACGCCTTAATCTATTACTGGCGGTCATGGCTAATCTAAAATAATAAAAATAACTTTATAATAAAAATTTGATCTGAATAGACATAATGTATAAACAAATAATTTGTTTCGGTGTTATTTGTTGAATCAATCCCTATAAACCAGATTTACATAGAACACTTCAAATAATTGTATTATTTATATAAAATGTATAAACATTTAAGTATATATTGCAAATATACATATTTTTTACAAATTATATCTAAATCCTGGTTATTAGGGAACGTTTACTGACTTAATTAAAATTTATAGAGATCCATAATATTAATTATAAAATACAATTGAGATTCATTTAAAATATACTTACAAAATTCAATTTGAACATAATTTCAATTTGAACATAATTTTCTTTTAATTCACGTTTACATCAAGTTAACCAATACGTGCTTAAAATGATGACGTTATCAAAAATTTATTTTTAATATCGTGTGAAATAGTTCAATCATTGTTGCGTAAAAAGTGAAATCTTATAAGCTATATAAAAAATATAACTGCGACAAAATCTAATTTCCGCAGTCATATATGATAAATATTTGTCTTTATTGTTAATACTCGACTTTTTGGACGGAATATTGACGAAATGTGGACGGATTATGTATAAAATATACTCATAAAAGTGATCATGTGCAGTGTTCAATTGCACAAGTTCATCTTTTGCTAATAAGAAAACTAATCACTGCGACGATTGACAAAATGTAGAATGTTGTTGAACTGTTCAGGCTCGATGCTCCGTTACAAGCATCTTCAGAGCAGTAACATTCTTCCCAGTAGACGCCGTTTTCATAAACTCCCCAGTTACAGACTCCGGTAACACCAGTGCTTGCTACTGATGCGCAACGCCGAATTACTTGTCGCCATCGGCCATCCCCTGAAAAAATAAAATTTAATAAAATTTTACTTTTTAATAAAATAAAATAATATTTTATAAATAAATAAAATAATAAGATTTAATAATAAATAAAATTTAATAAAATATATTCCAGTTACATTATTAATATATTTCAATTTAAACAATTGAAAAAGAAAAATAGTAATAATAATTTCATAACTTGAATTAATAACAATTAATAAATAATATTAATAAATAAAATTGACTTAATAATAACTAATAATTAAATAATAATAATCGTTTGAAAAACGCTTTCATTCATATCATATTCTATGAATAATACTTCTTGATTTCATTCAAATTCAAATTTATTAGAATTTTTAATAAATTTTAAGATTTAGTACTTAAACACAATAATCATATTTTGAAAATAAAATCATAATTATTAACACTTTAATAATAAATAATTATTATTATTAAGACTTGAATAATTATTATTTTTTGATATATTACACGAATAAAAACTTACAGATGAATCCAATAGGACTCTGCTGCACAATTTTCACACAAAAAGTTCCTGGTACTTTCGAATCTTCACTATAACAATCAGTGGCAATATTTCGTTCAGTATCAAAACTATTATAAGCTCCACAAAGATCAGTGCCTTCTGGATCTGTATTGCTACTGCACTGATAACAGCGAATTGCTTCACAACCTAAAAAAGAAATATATTTTTAATCATAATTTTTTCGGCTATTTTAGATTTAGTTATCCAAGAAAATAATTTATATAAAAATTGAAAATTTGTTATTAGAAATAATAAGATTTCTGATTAAAACAAAATCAGAAGAAATCAATTTACGCTTTTTTAAAGTAAAATAAATTTGCTCTCTTCTACTTCTCATAGATTCTTTTGACATAGCATAACATTAAATTAATTGCACAGAACAATACTATTCATATGAACAATTATGTCAACAAGTGACTCATAAGAGTAAAATGTCAAAAATTAGAATGAATCTTCATCTTATAATTTAAAATTGATATTGACATTTGTTACAATTACAATATTAACATAAAAAAACACTTAACTAAATATAATATAATAATATATGGAAAATATACTAAGTTTTCACGTAGAAGAGGTTAATGTAATCCATCTTACGTTCAAGTATCCAATACTAACACTTCAAGAAGTCATTTGATCTTAACTATACAACTAAATAAAAATATTTTTTCTTACCTGTTGTGATATATAATATTAAAACACAAAATACACTTGTTTTCCACATACTGAACATTATGAAATATTTAACGCACCACTTTTGTTAGAAAATCAACAACGCCTTTACCTGGGCGTTGGTTAGTCAAACACAGTGTATTGTGTATATAGATGAAAGTATCAGCTTCTTCCCCTTCTCCGTTAGTATTCATCGTATAACTTGTTACTACAACTGAACGTTAGTAAAAGTCGTATTCGATAGGTGCAAGTCTCTTGTATCCTTCAAGAACTTTGAATTTATTGGTTGAATGAAAAAAGTATGGTGTAATGTTGTTTCAAATTCAATTTTAAGATAAATAAATAATTGATGGTCTTGAATTGTTTTTGGATTTACAATTCTATTTTTGCAATATAGAATTGTACAGAATATAATCACTTTTTAAAAAGTTTCTTAGAAATTATTTACTATTTAACATAATGTTGTATAGTTTATACAACAGCTAAAATAACAATAAACATTTTGACAATAGTCAAATATGACTATTGTCACATAGTGCAGAAAGCGCCGTTTTAACGATCGGTGGGTTTTTTAAAAATTGCATTGCGTGAATGTAATCACGAAGGAAAATCTTTTTCCTTCGTGATTACATTCCTCGGTTTCGCCTCGGGTGTAAAAAACGCTCAGGATAAAGAATTTTTGATTTTATCTCTTTTGGTACAAAATGTATACTATTTAAGAATCATTTTTATTGTACATTATTTATAATAAAAAATTGTGAATTTGTCATTTTCAGTAAAAAAGAGATCGAAATGTTCAACATTAATAATAATCAACATTCAACATGTTGAATGTTGAAAATGACCAATAAATAATGACTGAAAATTTTTTGAAACATAAGCAATTTACAAATGGCGAATACATTTCATTCGTCTGAAGCCCGTTACTAACTTATAAAAACGCAACAAAGAAGAAAAAACGCAAATTACAAATATAAGTTAGGCTAATTGTAGGGATATAATAAAGTACAATTAATTTTATATTTGCACAAAAATGAAATTCAGTAAAGCGAACTTCATTTTTCGTAGTAAAAAATTGGAAATATACATAATTATTTTTACATCTTTTGTAATTTGTAATTATTACAATTGTTATTATTTTATTGAAAATTATAATGAAAATTGTAATTGAGTTAATAAAGTGAAACTTACTTGCCACTCAGAGTCGAAAATACTGAGAAATTGAACATTTAATAATCGATGATCGTCAGGATCGTGTAAACTTCTGTTAGGTAAAATTTGATAAACTCTAATCTAAAGAATAATAAAATTAAGTAATTTCCCCCAAAACGTTCCCTTGTTTATTACATATGTAACTAAAGAATAATTAAATTTATTTTCTTAGAGATTTTTTTCTATATAATTTTTCTTTCTACAAGCTTTTTTTATATAAAAGTAAAAAATAACAGGATAAAATTTTTATTAATATTACCAAATAATACTGGGTATGAGAAAGAGTTAAAAAATCGATGGGCTCATCTTTTCGAAACAGTCGCAGTTCTACTTCTAAAATAAATTCTCCTTTTTCAAATCCCGAAATATCAAAGTAAAAGACATTTTTTACAGTAGTATCTGTAAAGTAATTTAAAAACTTTCGTAAATGATTCAGGTAAAATTTATTATAAAGAAAATATACTTTTTGAAATAATTGTTCATCATTGATAAACGAACCCTGGTTCAAGAGTCGGATAATTTCAGCTTGAAAAATTCTAGCCTAGAATAATCTGAAAATTGTAACAGTAAATTTGAATATAACTTCAATGTTTCATTTGAATTCGGGTTGAAGTAACTTGAATCTGAAAATTGCAATACAAAATTTGAATTTAACTTCGATATTTCATCCCTGGTTAAAGGATCATAATGTTTGATAAATAAAATTGCATTTATGAAATACTATGAAATTTGCAACAGGAATTTCATAAAAGATATAACATTGACTTAAATGTAACTATTTATGAAAGATTATGCTTTTTCTTATAATTTCATTAGTCAAATTTTTATGCTTAATTTAGACAAAACTTGTA
>JABFPJ010003555.1:0-15829 GCA_022817425.1 Gryon sp. ZL-2020 | reverse complement strand
ATAGCTAAGAGCTTCTACTACTTATAGGTTGGCTAAGTTGTGGTTGTGATGTGGCTAACCCTATGAGGCCCCCATCAGGGTAGCCTAATAAAAAAAAGTCAATTTTACGTCATGGCAACCAGATGTGGACTTTGTCAGGTTCTTATAAGGCAAACCACATTATAGTATGGCCACATAAGATTATGGCCACAACGATGCCTAGCGTTACACACATTATATTACCTTATCAGAATATCGCATGTGGTCCTGAGCCACTGGATGCCACTTTTCGAAAAAAACATGATACTTGCCTCATGTGGGTCTAATGTGGCCCAGATAGAAAAACTGAAAACGGGTTTTGTTAAGGCTATCCTTATCATGGCCATACGCTAGGTGTGGCATGCCTCATCAAATTTTTACTAGGGATGTGGATTCACAAATAATCCTTTAAAAAAATAAATGTACAAATTGGACTTATAAATAAAGATTAGGTCAGAGAAAGATAATTGTCATTAATAATTGACTCAAATTTCAGTGTTCATTATAACTGGTCAAATTATATTTACTTACTTATAAACGTGTACTTTTTTTAGTAATTATTATTCTGTGTATATCGTGTTAAAACGGCATCAAATTTTCAGCTCATTTTATTGAGATATTTTTGTTTACTGTAATTATCATAAATTTTTCCGCTCACGTTAATGTAACAATAGAAACAAGGTTGCTCTGAAAAGCTGTATTATTTATTTAATAGCGCATTTGTTAACAGCTTAAAGTTACATATTTATGAAGCGCAATGCGACGACAAGCGTGACTATAATTAGTGTCACCGCGAACTAAGACGTGCTCCTTCTTAATCCTGCCATTAACGTTAAGTCTGCTATTGTCTAGTGGGTAAAGATTAAATATCATTTCTCTATTGTCACGTTAAACTCAAAGTGCCACGTATCACAGACGTCGTTTTTGGTGTCCAACTTTCTTTATTAAGTTTCTTTCAAAGTTACCACACTTAATTGTACAATTATTTATCATAATTGAAAAATAACATTTTATGAAATATGAACATTTAATCTGCCAATGCAGTTTTGCTTTTTGAAGGTACAGAAGGATATATGCAAAAAAGAACATTTCATATCGTTGTAATTAATATTACTGCACCTTTCAACTTAGCGATAAATTGTTCATGTATATAATAGTTATCTATTTATTAAATCAACTTGAATGATTTATTGTTTTCAGATTATTTATCGGAAATAATTGCAAAGTTATTGTGTAATTAAATTGCATATACAAATTTATTATATCATATAAAGTGTGCACATACTTACTAATGCGAATTTTCGGAACAATTTAATTGCTTACGGCAAATATTGCTGTATAGAAAGATTTGCATTGTAAAGTTTGCATGTATTATTTATTGAACTTGTATGATAAACAATTTAATTATAATAAAGTGATCAGGGTATAGATGGTATAAAAT
This sequence comes from Gryon sp. ZL-2020, assembly GCA_022817425.1. Taxonomy (NCBI): domain Eukaryota; kingdom Metazoa; phylum Arthropoda; class Insecta; order Hymenoptera; family Scelionidae; genus Gryon; species Gryon sp. ZL-2020. The sequence goes on along the minus strand of JABFPJ010003555.1, from coordinate 14,370 downwards.
ATCAACTGAAAATTATATTTTGGAGCCCGAAATTATTCAGAAAATAAACTTAAAATAAAAGTCAAATAAAGCTATGATTTGTTGTTAATTATTAGCAATTATAGCTAAGTAAAATATATTAAAATAATATGAATATAATTCGAAGCCAAGTTGTTATAACAATATGCGCTAGTTATTTCTGTTTTACTAGGCATATGCTGAGTATAGAGTAACACTGCAACAATACTAATTGACTACAAACTATTAACCTGTTTGTGTTGAATTAATCATAACTAACATTGCAAATGTGTAACCATCATAAAGGAATAATGTATTAGACATTATTTATCCATTATTACGGAAATAAATATTAGGATAATTCATTTTTGGTCAAACGCAGATAAATGTGAAAAAATTTTTGTTACAAACATTTAATGAATAATTCATTTAATAATATTGTAAAAAGCAAAGTTTTATTATAACCCGTAAATATCTTGATAGTTAGTATCATTTAAATTAAATGAGATTACGTTATGTTTATAGTTGAATAGATATTATAATACGTAATTAGAGTTTATTTAAACCTTTATGTTATCATCAATTTATCTGAATACAATAAGTGCGCTGTACATGTAGTATCAATCAATTTCATCTAAATCATGTTTTTCATTAGTGCTTTTTTTACATTATGTATTGGAAATTTTAAATTGTATAATTTAGTGATTAGAGATTTGCAATAATGTATGTCTTTTAATTTTGCATTATTATGTTAATAATTATAATGGGAATGCAATTATATTCTTAACCTGAAAATTAATAGAAAAAATATAATTTCATTAGAATATTGATAATAATAATAAGTTTTATGTAACAGGCAAAAATGAATAAACAAAACTATTTTTATTTTAAGATACACATTTATACACAATATAAAAACACATTAAAAAATATAACTACAAAAACTATAATATAATATATAAAATGAAAAATAAAATTGCATTTATTTCTGCTTTTGTATACAATTCATTTGAACTTAATGATTGTTTTTTTTTCTGTTTCAAATAGATAACAATTTATATTGTCAGTGATAAGTTATTAATAATGTACTGATTTTGTTCGTTACTGACTTCGTTAGTATAACGTTTATTTGTATAAACGCATCCTCGTGTATCCGGATATAGAAATAGTGCGAATTAAAGGAAAGAAACTGCTAAGCGTAACAATGGCCGTCATAACGTCAGTCTTAGTTTAGGAAAACTTATCATGAAGATTATCAATTATTATTTCTAAAGTAACACAGACATTTTTTTTATGAATTTTGTAGTGAAATAAACATTTTTTTAATAAGTGACCAATTAAATATTATTTCTCCGTAATTAAAGCAATAAAAAATAAATATTATATTTAGAAATAGAAAAAATATATAGCTTATTATATATTTTGATATTCATGACTTTGAAATAGTCGCATAAAAAGTTAAGTTGTATCTTGTTATTGCACACTATGTGTTTACATAGTTTTGTGACTTATTATTAATTTGTAAATAAGTTCAATAAATAAATGTTCAAACTATAATTAGTGATACCCTGTGGCTTTCTTTTTAGAAAATGGAGACATTTTTTTCACAGTAGGTAAAATATTCGAAACATATAAACAAATACAATTAACCAAAAAATTAATTGACTTTTATAAATAAAGTTTTATATTTCTTAGTATGTATTCTGTAATCATGTAGTGTTTATATTGATGAATACTGTATAACGTTGTATTTATAAAACAAAAAAAACACTTAAGTTATTGGATATATATAATACAATTTCACATTTTCTTTAAAATGGTAAATATTGGTAAATTCAAAAATTGCCTTTATTATGTTTCAGTACTTGTAAGGCGTGTGTTAACAAACTTGTTTGTTTATTTAATATATTTTTTATTTCAAAAATACTGCTCCAACGAAAAAATATTTTTCGTTAAATCAAATTCAAATAAATTAACGGTTGATGTAATAGAACTAAAATCGATTTTTTCGAAGCAGGTATAAAAAATAAGCCAGGGCCGTAGATATCAGTAAAAATGTGTTGTGTTCGCGTACGTATTTGAAAATGGTATTTCAATACCAATTTATAATGAAAAAAAACTAAACAAAAAACAAAAAATACAAAGAATCTAATTAATGAATTATAACTCTGAATGATACACGGATTCCGTAAAATATAAACATATTATGCTTTTTTCAGAAGTTTCTAAATTTTCTAAACTGTTGTGTTGCAGATTACATTCAAAGACGCGTGTGAATAGCAGCTGGACGACTTATCATAGCAGATGCTGATGGATGCAGAACTGTGAGTTTTTATCGTATTACGCATGTTAACAAACTATATTTTTTAAAAAAATATAATATTTAAAAAAATAATGTATTTTAGTGTTGATTATATTTCAAATATTGCATTAAGGTATCTTCAAAAGATCTCTTAAACGTATCTTTTTAACGTAAATAGTATCGAATTTTGCTGTTATATAGACATTACAATATCTTGAATGAAAATGATACGTAACTTTATTGATTGTTATTCTTAAATTCAATAACTTAAAAAGTAGAACATATTTACTTGATTTTATAAATATAAACTTGATTAATGTATATACTTTTATTAAACATATTCGAACACAAATGAGTTTCGGATATAAAATCATCCGTAACAATATTGATAATGAGAGAGTAAAAATGTTGATTACAGAATGCATTGAAGAAAATCAAAAAATACAAAAATAAAATATTACCGATTATAAAACATTCGTTAAACGAAAGCATACATTGATCCGAGTGTTTTGTTTTGTATTAAACAAACAAAATATTGCAGAGCTAATAAAGGAAATATCGATTGCATATTTCATCGACTGAAATGAATACAAAACACAGATATGATCTTCGATAAATTACGGGTAACGTAATATTAGTGTTTAATTACCCGCGGGAATAATGCAATGATGAAATTATGTCGAAATTGTTTTGCAACATTTAAAAATAATAATAAATACGCAAATTATACATTGACAGTGTCTCTGCAGATAATGTGAAAGATATTACATTGTTAAGAGTCAGAACTGTAGTTAATTAAAATGTTTACCGCACTGGGATTAAATTTTTTATTTTCAATTTCAAATATCTTATTTTACAGTATATTTATTGCGAATATTTTTTATATTCATAAAAGATGCGTTCTGAAACAACAAAATCAATATTTTAGTAGGATTTAATAATAATAATTGTTAATTTTATTGACGTGGCACAGACACCTTCATAATATTTTTTAACAAAACGCCATTTTATTCAATTAAGAATTTAATGAAATAGCGACTGTGATTTATGATGTAGAATTTAAATAAAATAAATTACGATATATATTTCAATTATCTTCTCAATTGTCATAAGATGTTATTGGAAACTATTTTTATTTTGAGTAGTTAATAAAATATCAGTAGTTAATGCAATCGATGGAGCAAATTCATAAATGGAAAATTCAATTAAATGAATATTAGATTAATGTATATATTACGAAGTTATTTAGGTAACAAATTCAATTATTATAAATAAATAACAGGTAGGTAATCAAATTATAATATACTGTTTTTATAGTTTCATGTTGCAATTATTTAGCAAACATTTTTTCAACGCTCCAGTTCTAGTTTGAACTATCAAACGAACAATTTATTATACAAAAATGCAGTCGAAACAACTCTCGTGTTTCGTTTTTGTACATCATTTTTAAAAATGTTGTGATAATGGCCGAACGCAGCTAGAATATTTCGTTCACAAGTTCTCTCAATTTTACGGATACGAAACCTATTGGCGATTGCTCTGAAACGATTTAAAGGATTATCGCAAAGTCAGTTTTAGATCTCAGTAAAGATATAAAAGAGATATCATTGAGTTTCATCGTAGATGAAGAAAAAAATATTGCCTATAATCGCTATTAATGAAAAGTTACTGATATTGAATGAATAATAGCCTTCTTACGAAGAATTAAATTGAGTTTCGGAGTTTTAAGTTTATAGCCTTTAAAACGCTTTGAAACAAATGTCCATATTTCGTTAATGAAACATTAAACTGAAATTGCCTGATATTTTTCATATAATTAAGAGTTGTTTCAGAGACTAAACAATGTAAATTAATTCAATTATAAAAAATGGTATAAACAATGATACATCAACGTGAATAACTGCAAAAATTGATGGACACGCAAAACATGAAATCGTTGATAAAGTTTACGATTCAGGATGAAAATACTTTCCGGATTATTGTCCTAAGGGAATGCAGCTTAACAACGATAGCTTTCACTGATGCGAAATATTATGCAAGTATTCTCCAACAATTCGAGTTCAATTAAACTCTAGGGAGTTTATTCGATGTTTCACCTTTCGCTTATTTCAAACTTTGTACATTTCTATCTGTCGATTATTATTGCGCAATTTATATCATATTGAAGCTTAATTACACCTTACAATGTTTTTGCATGACATTTCTTTATGATTTGTACGTACAATTCCATCATATCGTTTAATATACTTCAATCTTCCTACATAACAAAGATATTTCTTTTTCCAAAAATAGTAAATCCGATTTGTTGACATACAGTGATTAATGTCAACGATAGTAAACAACTTTGTCCTAATTGGCTTTTCTTTTGTTTTGAAGCTAAAAAGAATAGAAGAAAACAAAGATTCAGAGACAAATGGCTTATTGTTACTTATATTTGTTAACTTTTTTCTACAAAAATAACTACATTTGGTTTTCATAGTTTAAAACTTTAAAAGTTTTTTGAAACTTTAAGTTTTGATATAGATTGTACGTATTTTCATAATGTAACATTGAACGTCAATTAAATTTTATTTGAACATCTTACGTGTTTCATTTAATGGATTTTGAAATAAGAAATATAAGAAAACGGTACTTAATAATGTTCGGTCTTTAAATACAATTAACTTACCTTTCCGAAATTGGAAAGACCGCCGTTGTGAGGCACTTGACCCGGTTCATCTGCCGTGCTGCAGTCTGCCCTAACGAACCAATACGTCAGTAACTCAATAGTCAATATCCTGGCAATTTTCGGATTATTGTTGTATGTGTAAAATAAAAGAAAAAACTAAATTGCTTACAATAAGCAATTGTTAGGTAACATAAAACTTTACAATACTGTATAAAGGCGCCAATGAATGGGCAGTTAAGAAAATATTCCAACTGTAACGTAGTTCGAAAAATTTAAATTTTCAGATATCACTGTAATTAATTTTATATTATAATTTATTTTAAAACAATTAAAATACTAATTTGTTTAATAAACACTCAATGAGTAACTCATTAAATAAATAACTTTTCCTTTTAATTCAATTAAACAAAAATGCAGCGTTTCCAAATTAGTTTTTAACAATGTTTAATTGTTTCATTAAATTTTATTTTATGAAATAAAATTATTTTACTTGGTTTTGATTAATAAATTTAGGTAAATTAAAAAAAGTACGTCCATTCACACATTTAATTATGTCGCATTATTTATAAAAAGTATTGTTAATTAATTAAATAATAAACAATAAATAAATTGCAAAATATTTTAACAACTGTTTATTGATGATCAAAGAAAATACTCACCAAGGTGTATTACACGTGTGCGTGAGAGTGAGATACCTTGCTCCCAGCTCGTATAACATCCTGAGCACAGCGAGACTTGCACCAACAGCATGTCCTCCTTCAACTCCTATCAAGCTCGCTAATCTACCCTCTTTATGAGCTTTTTCTATACCTGAAACATTATATTATATTTGTTGCAATAAAAAGAAATAGTTTATGATATTGAATAAATGTAAAACAATGTATTGTTTAAATATTATTGCACTTAGAATTAATTAAAAAAATATTTCGATTTCACAGACAGTTTATTCTTATATTGTATAGAAATCAATTAAATGTGTATAAACATTAAATGTGGTCTTATGGTAAATGTTTATGTAATTTTTATACGAGAAACTGTAAAATAACCAAGTTGCAAATACAAATGAACAGCGACAGATAATTATTTTTGTTTTACAAATGAAAACATCGGACTAAGCAATATTTGCATTCAACTCAATGTTATTCATTTCGATTGATCTTTTTTACGCCATACAAATAAATGAAAACCGTAAAAATAGGTCGTAGTAAACAAAGAACCAACTAAAAAACAAAGTGGATTTGTACAAAGAAGAGTATTGGACTTGACACATTTGTTTAAGTATCACTTTGTACATTGTAATTAAAATGTCACTTATCGTTTTAACATTGTTCAATTGTAAATTAAACTGTCTCTCAAAAAGATTATATATATTTACGATAATATTGCAAAACAATTAAGCCACTTAAACAATTCACAGTAATTGCTAGAATTAATATTAACGGATTAATTGAATAACAATAAATTTCTTTATAAACTGTGTTATATTTAATAAACTAAATACTGAATATTCAAAGGAACCTTGTCGTGTGTAAGTTTGGAACAAGTAATTTTGACACTACTGTAGAGTAAATATGAATATTGTATATTTTGTGGGATAAATGTTTGTATAGAAATCGTTATCGCAGTGGAAATATCGCTACCTTGAAGGAAACCTAAGTTCGCTCTTGAGTAAAATACTCTGTAAATTTACATTTACAGCAAAAGTACAAGATTGATTTTATCAAACAATTAAATTATAGCAACGATAATGTATCTTTGATTGCAATTTTATTATTATTCATGCATTTTACGACTAACAAAACTATACAAGTGTAAAAATAATATTAATTACAAATTGTTAAGGATCATCACGAAAATGTATACAAAATTTGGCAATGGTAGAAAAATATTTATTCAAATATTGCGTTACGAAATACAGATATACAACTTTGAGCTACGGAAGGATTAAATAATTAATTTGTTCTGGAAACATGTCGTCAAATTTCGGTGCAAACTATAATTATACGTTTACTGTGGATAAGGTACGGGATTAACATTGATAATGAGAGTAATGCGTATGATGTGTACGTTATAAATGAATCATTAATCATCTCTTAATTAGTTTATTTCGAACAGAACTCATATTAGAGATAGTCACGCTATAATCATTTTTGTTTATAATTCCTAAGCATCAATAGAAGACGTCAGATTCATTTATCAACTCATAAGTGATTGCACTTGGTTTATGAAATATATCATTTTTCTTTTTTACTTAATCCACCGAACTTTATCTTTTATTTTTCTTTTTTTACTCAAACGCAGTATTGTTTCGATCGAAAACCATTAATGATGCTCATTCGTTCGGCTGAAGAAAATTAATTGCTCGTCGTTCAACATTTTTATTATGTGCCAATCAAATTTTTGCTGGCAAAGATTTTATTTTTTTCCAAATAAATCAATTCTCTTTACAGTCATTTTGATACTAAAAATTGAGTCTTACTTATCTGTTGATAAGAAATATATTACATTTTGTGCAACTTCAGTACGTTTAGACAACTTCAAACATTATTATGTTAGTCCACAGTAGTTTCGTGTAATTTACAACATCCAAAAAAATCTGAATTAAAATGTCTGTTGGTATTGTGTCATTTGTAAATTTGTATGCATTTTTACTGAATTAAATAAGATGATAATTTTTGCCGTGATTATCTAACTTTTTTTGAACGAAAATTTCATCTATTAAATGGATTAATTTAGGATATAGTATTTGAATGGTCGATATTATGATAAATGTTACTATTGGGACTATACGTGACAAAAATGAAATTCAATTTTTAGATTCCAAATAACTTTGTATTCCAATTCACGCTCGGGGTATTATGTCCAACTATACACATAAAACGAAAGTAGTTGGTATAATTATGTTTTAGTTGTTTAGAAATTCAAATACATATTTCTAATATTAATATACATGTAATTAAATTTGTATAAAAGTATACAACATTCGATTTCATGATGAAATGTCGTTTTGATAATAAAATTGATACCGTGAATCTTTTCGGAATAAGGTTTGATAACTACACAACGACTATTTCAATAAACCGGAGATACATAAACAAAGTAATAACGTAGTTTTACACCTAAACATCCTGTGCTATTTTCATCTAAGATTGGTGAAATTATACAGGATTCTGATTACGAGAAATTGGGTTAGATTTTGCATGGTAATTGATGCAGAGTGTTTAAGCAAAATTTCAACGTTATCTGAAATAAAATTATGTGAAATTATGTGCAATTATATTTGAATGCATAGCATTGGATTCTAATTGAATCAAATTATTGAACGCAGAATTTAATTATTAAATATAAATAGAATTTAAGTTGGTTTTCATTAATTTAATTAATAGTCATAATACATTATATTTATTATATATAAATGCAAATCTTATATAATAATATAGTAATAATGATAACAATAAAATTGTATTGTGTTTCCGTCTATTTCGTTTATTTCGTTGTTGACAATTGGATTTGCATCGAACATTTGGAATACTTGTTCGTAAAATGCAAATAAAAATCATCTTTCGATGGAAGCCATCGTAAATCTTTGAAGAATAACCTTGTAAAGGATAAGCTTTCGTCATACTTCAATCAAACTTGCCGAACAATAAAATTTGCTCGTTTCCCTGTCGTTATCTCGACGAGACAAACATGTATCATAAATATTTGTCTTTGCCAAAAAGAAGCAATTCCGTTCGACGGAGATTGGCATGTTTAGGCTGTGCATGGATTTTGCAAATATTGGCGCCGGATCGCGTTGGACCACCGCCGGACTATCTTGGCATGTTGCCATATAAATTCGGACGGATCTGCCCTTATGAAATGAAAGAGATTTCTGCGATTCATGAACTGGGCCTGAATAATTTGACGATTGGTCATGAAATTACATCAAAATACTGCCAGAGAATTCATTATAAGAGATGTTTAAGAAATGTAGATTGAAAGTGCAACGACAGAGAATAAGACTTTTTCTTCATTAACTCATTACGATGCATAAATAAGACATATTATATAAAGTCTTTCTTTTATCTTTGCGAATAAATACTAGAATGAAAGTCATTAATAGTTTTACAAAGCCGCAGTTTAGTTTGATTCGGGATGTGAAATAGACTCTTCTTAAATAATCAAAAAGATTATAATGACCTGTGTAATTTGTTCTTTAAGGTAGTCTCTTTGAATTTCATTGATCCAAGAAATGCGAATCTGGGAATAATTTGGCAGTGCTGTTGGGGGATGAACAAACCTTCAATGGCTAAACACCGTGACGTTTTCGACGAGAACACGCGCCGCAATTATTCGAAGCTTTCGCCTCGAGCGTTATTGTTGGACGGTCCGATGTTACGTTTATTGGTTCGACAGCAATTTTGATGCAAGTAATTTTGCCGTTGATCGTTTAGCTTTGTTTTCAACAGAATTTGATTTCAAGATTGCAGTATAATCTCGTTTATTCATAAGTAGAAATATTTACAACATTCGAGTAGCTGTTATTGAGATTCATCAATTTTGGATGAGCAACATTAATGGCGGCGATAATCATGCGATATGAATGTAAAAGAGAACGAAATGCACTTATAAGGTAAATGTATAATTTAAACATCGTTACAAGAATAGTGAAGTTAAACTCATTCAGATAATTATATTTGTATACAGTCGTATGTTTTGTTGAGTACTAGAATCAATATTTCTTGTTATTAACAATCTTACCTTCTGCCGTCGTAACAAGAACCATGTTTTGGGGATGCTTATTGACTAATCTTCGAATTAGGTCGATTTGTTCAAGGGCCCACTGAACAGAGTCGAGATGTTGCGAGGAACATGGCACGTAAGCTGACCAGAACTGTTGGAATAATAATAATAATAATTATAATTATAATAATATTATACAATATTTCTGTTGTACTTAAGTATTTGTATCTTTTAATTGTATAATAATTAATTAATAAAATTAATACATTTTTAACAAAATTTTAACTTGAATAGATAACGATTTCGACAGAATTTGTATAATTTTGATTATTCAGTTATTTTTCCAACCCACTAGATAAATAGTAATTTTTATTTTCTTTTCATTTCTGCATCTTTATGCGAGATCAGGTATATTTTGTTTCTCGTGTAGTTTCATTGAATTATTCAGAAATATTAAAACTTGAAAAAGTTTATTTCGATAGTCAAATACATGTTCATCAAATACGCTATCTATGTGAATGAAACGAAAATTGTTACATACTTTGATATAATATAGTCGATTTTGAATCACATTTAATGAACTATGTAACTTTCGTAAAATAATTCAATTCCGTTCAATTTTAACGAAGCTAAAATAATAGGTTTTATATACCCTTTAGTGGACTCAATGCACTCCGTTAACCAGCTTTTCGAAAAATAATTCCCTAACATATAGGAACAGCGTGCTTAAGGCTGATTACTCGTGTTCATTTGGCTTAGAACGTTTACAAAGAAATGACTTTTTTGTGTCTAAATTACTTCTATTAACTGTACTGTTCTCATTTTTGTCATGTTTAATTTTATTTAATGATATTTAAATACTTTTCAATTAATTAAACCTTTCTTGTTTAATGTTTATGACTGTTGAGTTACAATTTTATTTTATCTTCTGAAAAACTATTTCGACTATCTAAACTATTCGAAATTTTCTGATTCTCATCAAAAATTAAATAGTTTTGTTATCCTAACTTATCTTTCACACAAATTTTAATAATAATAATAATCTCTTTGTTACTAATAGAGAATGTTGTTTATGAATAGTTATGTTACATAATTGCTTGTGTATGAAACTATACATTTCACAATTCTAAAATATTATTAATTTCATGTAAATTTAATTTGCCACTCCGAAGGCAATATCGATTTTATCTCAGTTAATTTCCCAGCATAAAAGTCTCATTTGCGATTTGATATTTCCAAAATTATGTAATATGAAACAGCCAAAAACATTTTAAGTGATGTCTTTATCTGTTCTACTTCTTCATGAAAATTAGACGTCGAGAATGTTATCGTTGTCAAAGTGTAGAGTTGTTTACAGTCTAACTACAAGCAGGTTTGAGTAGACAAACATAATACTCATATTTTTAAGTGTATTTGTATGCTTTCTAAAATTATATACATATAAAATACGCGGTAAGTTTTATGAGAGTAAGAAATAGTGTTTCGAGTATGGATATTCAATATCGTCACTGAGAGCTTAAACTGTCGGGTAGTTTTGACTTTTTTGAGATTTACGACGTTTCAAGTTTGCGGATACCAAACTATGCGGGAATATGTGCAAACTGTTCAGACAAAATAATCAGAACAAGTTTCTAAGAAATGCAACGTTTCTGTATTATCTTACAACATAATGGATACGTTCAATTGACTGACGTAAATCTAACGTCGTTATAAAAAAGAAGTTGGAAGATATTGTAAATAAAGTTCAAAGTTTATTGTATGTTTTTTCAAATTTACATGATTTTGATTTTTATAATTTTTTGGCAGTGTCTATACGCACCCCTACGTGACTCACAGAGGTTTAATCCACAGAGTTACGGATTCACGTTCTAGTAATATTTTTGTTTAGACACTGAGTCACGGAGTCACGGTCTGGTAATATTTTTGTCCAGACATTGAGTCACAGAGATTGATCACGGAGTCACGGAGTTTTGAGCGGGCAAATATTTTGTTACCAATTGGTTCACGGAGACACGGAGATTCACGGACTCACGGATTCACAGAGTCACGGAGTTTCAAGCGGACAAATATTTTGTCGACAATTGAGTCACGGAGTCACGGAGATAGGGAGACACGGACTAACAAAACTAAAATTTTATTTATTTATATATTTTTACTATAACAAAGTCAGTTTTGTTCGTTCTTAAAAAAAACTAACTGAAATCATTCCAGAGTCATGTGAGAGTTATGCCACAGTCAAAGTTAGTTTTGTTAGTTTGTTTAAAACCTAACAAAACTAATATTTTATTTATTTTTTTATTTTTACTGTAACAAAGTTAGTTTTGTCAGTTTTTAAAAAAACTAAAGAGATATACGGAGTATACGGGAGTGCGAATAAACACTTCCTTTTTAAAAATATATAAATTATTGGTATGAGGTTATCTATCAAATTCCGCAGCCATCCTTGAAAAAAAAAATTATTTAGTCACGGCTCAAATATTTTACGGTCGAGTTTCGTTCATTTCCTAAGTCACAGAGATCTAACCACGAATTCTAAAATACTTTTAGTCCGTGTCTCCGTGACTCCGTGACTCAATTATCGACAAAATATTTGTCCGCTTGAAACTCCGTGACTCTGTGAATCCGTGAGTCCGTGAATCTCCGTGACTCAGTGAACCAATTGGTAACAAAATTTTTGCCCGCTTAAAACTCCGTGACTCCGTGACATCGTGACTGCGTGACATCGTGACTCCGTGACATTGTGACTCCGTGATCAATCTCTGTGACTCAGTGTCTGAACAAAAATATTACCAGACCGTGACTCCGTAACCAATCTCCGTGACTCAATGTCTGAACAAAAATATGACTAGACCGTGCATCCGTAACTCCGTGGATTAACCTCTGTGAGTCACGTAGGGGTGCGTATAGACACTGCCTAATTTTTTTGATTTGTTTATGATATTAGTAGATGTAAAATTCTTATTATGTACATTAGTGAATTATGTGATTAATAATAAAACTATTGGTTTTAATAATAAACGTGGGTCCCGCCAAGGCTGTTGCGACAAAGTTGGCACAACACGTCATTTATAAATTACACGTCTTGTTACAATGTATTCGAATTTTCAACGTTGAAGACGTTTGTAGGGAAATTTAGTTTCACTATTTATTAGTTATGCTTCGAAGTAGAAGAGAATCTAGTGAAACTTTAATCGAAAAGTTTCATGACATTGTTACGATTGTTGCAAGTTATTTTAACAATCCATATTTTTTGTTATAATTATGCAATTTCACAAATTCTTGTCCTACTTTTACTATTTCTATTCAAATTCTTTTAATTATTCGGATATTCGAAAATTTTTTTTCCATCAACTAAATCTATTGGCTTCCATAGTTTGTCTTATTCAAATTAAAATGCGATAAAAATACCATCATCAATAATTTACACTGGAAAAGTCGAGGCGGCAGCTAAAAACGGAAGAACAAAAATTTCGTTTTACTTGTTTTACGTTTTCGTTCAGAATTAATATTGATTCGGTTAAATTCAGACGGCGGGTATAAAAAAGTTGAATTTAATGAATTCGGCAATCGATCTTAATTAGAACTAATACATTTTCCACCAACGCAAATAACTCGGATAATTTACATTGTTTATTCGAAATTATTAGCAGAAATGGTTTCGAGTGATTTCAGGACGAATAATACTTCGTTTTTCAAGCAATTAAATTGGACATTGACAAATGTGATTGTTAGACATGTCTATTTTATTTCAGTTAAACGCACTCCAGCTTATTTTTAAATGATCATAGGTGTTTTAGTCTTTTAAATACATTTTGTATATTATACAATTGTCAATACTTTAACTTTTCATTAACTTTTCATTCAAAATCTATATTCCGAGTGCTTTGAACCATCGAGCTATTTACATTTTTTAAACAGAAATCACGGCAAGTTGACGTGATCCAGTGAATTTCATTTAAAAGTAAGTGACTGGGATAGTTTTACGACGTAACTTGACGGCCGTCTTCGTATATTAATCAAGCTTCGATCAGACTGTTTCTGCGATACAAATCACCGTACGAATGGCGCGCTTTATCAAGTTTGCAGTGGGGACAATCCGCAGGGATTCTACGGAGTCTCGAAGGTGCTATCTTGCCAGTTTCAGGAAATCCTCTCGTTTCTCTTGCATATCGGACTAAACCACATTTCTTGGTACGGACGCCAGAGAGTAGCTTTTTATTTCAACTTGACGTCGTGTCAACTATTACTGAAATTAAAATAAATGACTAACAAAAGTGGAATAAACCAATCATCCAACATCTTTTGAAGATATTGCCAAAAATGTCATTTTAAATCATAATTTATAACATTATTTGTATTTAAATCATTTTTTAATTAATGTTGATAATCAAAACGAAGTAAAAATGTTATTTGAAAGTATTGGTTCTATGTAAATTTTCACTTTAAAAATTGAACTAATATTTTTCCAAACGTCCATACAGTGTGTGATGTTAATAGATGCTCTGAAAGGTTCAATTACTAATTTTTAAAACCCTAAGAGAATTGAGTTGTAAAAAGAGAATCATTACTTTCTTTTCTGACAATGTGACCTATATATTTCCACCACAGTCACTTGGTTTGAGGTTATATAAGTCCTGACTTATCTTCAAAAAAAAAAAAAAAAAAAAAAAAAATTAAA
>JABFPJ010003554.1:0-15831 GCA_022817425.1 Gryon sp. ZL-2020 | reverse complement strand
TTTCATCTCTTTTTTCTCATTTTTCTATTGTCTTATTTGTAATTTTAGTCAGTTTTTTGCACTTAGATCAATACATATGTATATATAGTGTATATTATATATATCTATATATATATTATATATACGTAGATATACATGTATATACATATATACATTTTCATTCGCATATCACCGCGTACATCAGTTTGTTATTTATTTCGCCAATCCATGTGTCCCTTCATTGTTTCGCTAATTCCTCTCCTTAAATCATCAATCCTTATCCCTCCACCGTTTTTTTCCTTTTTTGGAAGTTTAATTCTGAAATCAAACGATGCTTCCTGTTCCCACCTCCCATTCCCACGTTTGACTGATTTTTGTGATGATTTTGTGCATCCATTTTGTACATTATAATTTTCGTATGTTTTGTATTAAATTTTTTCCAATTTTTTTATTTGATCTTGTTATCTTTTGTTCCTTTCCTTGATTTGTTTTAATTTGTTTCCTTGTTTGGAATAAAAAATAGTTTGTTCAGTTGAAAAATCCCTCGCATTCGCAAAACACAAAACATTTAAACCAAAAAAAGCAGATGCAAAACCGACGTTTTACATTTACAAAAGAAAATAACAAAAATGAAGAAAAAAGAAAATAATAATATTAATAATAATAAAAGATGATGAATAAAAATAAAAAAGAGAGAAACAAAATAAACTTTTAAAACGGGCGCGCGAAGGAATAGTCAGTGTTGCGGATGTCATAACGTCAGCGAGTTCATAGAGCGACGTATAAGAATAATCACGTGACACTTTATATACCCAGCCAACTGGTGGGGATGAGACTTTGAAGGGAAGAAGACATGCTTAGTCAAATCATGTTCACTAAAAAATAATACTACAAATTAATCATTATTACATGTATGAACATAATTTCCAAATGATCACTATAAAGTATTTGTGATTTTAGTGGATCATTGATGATTTTTATTAGACATCCATGATCCCTTATAAATCATCGATGATCATTATTGATCATTCCTGATCCTTTATAGATCATTTATATCTTTATTGATCATTTATGATCTTTTATAGATCATTTATCATCTCTATCGATCATCTATAACCTTTTATAGATCATTAATGGTTTTTCATAAATCACTGATGATCTTTATTGATCTTCAGTGGTCTTTTATAGATTATTGTGGTCCTTCATAGATCATTGATGATCTTCATTGATCATCAGTGTTCTTTTGTAGATCATGTTTGTTCTTCGTACATTGTTTATAATGATTATAAATAATTTCAAAAAAAGATCCAACAATGAAATAAAATTTTAATGACAAATGATCAATGAAAAACAATCAATCACAGATTTTCAACTTGGATTGTTAATTTTTCAGTTGTATTATTTATCATTGATTATTTGTCACTAATCAAGTTTTCTTTGAAAGTTAGCATTTTTTTATCTAATCAAAAATAACTTTTCTTATAAATTTTTATTTTTTTATTAAAAGGAAAATAACACATTTTTCAACATAAAGCATAAATGACTATAAAACTTAAAAAATTAAGTGAACCAATAATTTATGAACCATTAAAATGTGTGATTTTCTACTTTTCATGATTAACTTTTGTTATTATTCTTTATATATTTTGTTATGTTTCATATAATTTTAATTTATGATTCTTGCCTCCAAAATCTCGTATCTATCAGCGTAGAAAATCATTTGTTTAATATAAAACGAAAAAAATAGTTTAAAATAATGATCGAATAAAAATAGAGTTAAAATGATAAACTAAAGCAAACAAGAGACAAAAGAAGCAACACGTAAAAGAGAAAAAGATGAAAAAATGAGAAAAAAAGAGCAAATAGTGACATTAGGAACGCCGCACTTCTTGACTCTATTATAACAGATATTTTTGTAGAAACGCTCTTAATGGAAAGCAAGTTCTTTCTGCCCGTAAATGTATGAACAATATATTATATATATAAATATATATAAAAAGTATATTATTAATATAAAGTACTAAACAAATGAAAGACGAACTGAACGTGAAAGAGAGCTGATGAACGAACGTTAATCCGCGTACCTTAAACGACTCGAGTCAAATGGAAATAATAAATAATGCTAAGAAGAAGAAAAGGGGGGAACAAGTTAAAAAAAAGAATAAAATGCAGGTCCGGATAAACTGATCGAGTTTAAAAAATAATTACAATAAAAATGATTTAATCGACGGGAATAATGAAATGTGAACATAAGAGAAAGAAGATATCGCGTAAAACTGACGATGGCAAAATAACGAACGGTAATTAAATATATATAAAAGAACACAAACAAACAAAGTATATGATTATAATGTACGTAGTATAAACGCTTTTAACATGTTAGTGTAAAGAAGGACGACATTTAAAAGAAAGAAGTTTAACATTAAAGCAGCAAACATGACAGTTGAAGGAGAAGATACGAAAAAAAAGAAGAAATAAAATAAGAAAAGAAAAATAATAATTAAAAAAAAACAAGATGGCGGACACGCGCGTTGTGTGCAGCCTTTGTTAAATAGCATTCAAATAAAAGCCATATTTTTCCATTATTCAAACCTTGCAATAATCAACGCAGGACAGAAAAAGCTTTTTTTTCGCGTATGTGTGTGCGTGTGAAATGAACATTTTCGCCGCAAGATGGAGTGAGTGTCGCTTGCGCGCTCATACTTTTATCTCCAATAATAAAACGGTAGTTTTTCCTTGTTCAAATTTTTTTTTTTTTTTTTTTTTTTTTTTTTTTTTTTTTTTTTTGTACGTGTTCTCAATCAACGGAGGGGAAGGGGATTTTTGTTCGCCGTCTTTTGATATTTGTTCTAAGAATCAGAAGCAAACTTCGCAATAAATACTATATTGGGATCAACTTTGTTCTGCGCATGCGCGTGCCACTCTACGAGTTTCGCATGATTGGTCGTTGGTTTTTAGATTTCATTTTTGTTTTTGTTTCATTTTTTTGAACAAGAAAATAATCATGTCAGCCTGAAAGTTGTTTTTGCAACGAAATTGTTATATTTTTGGATATTTTTTCTTTTTTGAATTTTGTAATTGTAGAAATAAAAGAAAAAGTAAAAAAAAACGAGTGACCAATTGTGAACACTTGAAATTCTTCAACTATAAGACATTAAAAGAAAGATGGGAAAATAAAAAAAGAAAGATAAAGATAGAAAAAAAGAGAGATAAAGCATTGTTCTAAGAGTTCCAGTTGACAAAGGTTTTATACAGTTCTATATCTAAACCAGTATTTCAAACCAATGAAAAACAATTAGTTTTCTAATAATAAACGTAACATTGCATTTTACGCGAACTTAGCAGAGTGCTTTAAGCCAGTAATGCTCAGCGCATCTAACAATTTATATTTTTAGGTAAAAGAGAGAAATATGAAGAAAATCCGAAGAAAAAAAAATTAAAAAAAAATAATAAAAAATAGAAAAAGAAAGGACAAAAAAATCGATACAAAAAAGTAAATAAATTAAGGGATAGAACTCCGTGTCATACTCAACGTGTATTATAAATGACGTTTTTCGTGCGAGAATGTTGCCGAATGAAAAGGAAAGTATGCGAGAGAGAAACAAACATATGACGAATGTATGCGAGTGAGAAAGATAGATTGATTGCAGAACACTTATGAAAAATAAAAAAAGAGAAGAAAAACACAATCAAAGACAAAACGGTATTGAATCCCCCTCCTTAGGGTCTTTGCCCCCTCCTACCCTGTTTGTTTATTAACAAACATGCGTATTATATTACAATCGAACAAAAAAAGGAAAGAAAAACGTTGTAAACAGAGGTTATGTTTTTGTTTTCTATTTTCGACGCAAGATGGCGTAAAGTTGCAGCCATTTTGTTAATAAAATGGCGAATTTGAGTGAAAAAGTCACTTTTCTCTGTTCATTAACGTTTTTTCTTTATCTTTTTTCTTTCTTCCTTTCTTTTTTTAACGCTTTAACTTTTTTTTCTTCATTAGTGCATTTTGATCACAAACCAATACTCAAAGCAAAGTCATTTTGCAATCCTCAGTCAACATTTCCCCGTCCGACGCTGAATCGTTTTTAATGTTATTATTATAATTATTGTAATTATTATTATTATTAATACTATTATAATTATTATTATTATTATTGTTTCCTATCGCCGCCTCTCTTTGTTCTCTCCAACAAACTTGTGTAACTTCGTTCGCGCCTTTTGTTTAAATCGACGACTCCGACAGATGGCGCATGCGTGAATGATAAGACTTTTTGAACTTCTTTTTTTGCTCCCCCCCCCTCCGAAAAAAGCGAGAATGCTCAGTTTTTCTTTTTTCTTTCTGTGGTATTATTATTTGTAGATAGGACTTTAGACTTTAACAAGACTTCAAGCGAATTTAAGTTAGATAAAAACCCACGAGAGATCATTCTGTAATGCGTTCCTTCGATAAAACTCATTGTAGTAGGTTTTTGTCTTCTTTTTACAATTGCGCTAAACATATTGTCTCGCCAAAATTGCGGTCCGACTGTTATATATCGATCTTCTTTTTAGTTATCTTCTGTCTTTATTTTATTTTTTCATTGAATTATTATTTTTTTTAGCATTTTTACTTGATGAATAAAATTAACTCTATTGTATTATTATGATTGTTATGATTATTAAGTAATCATTTTTGTGTTGTAACGTTTATTTATGCGTGCGATCTGTACATTGCGTTTACACAAATCAAAATGATCTGATGTTTTTTTTTCGATTTAATTTACTCATTTTGGATTGAAAATAAGTTTACAAGAAAATTCAATGGTTGGTACTCCTTTATATTTTTTGCTCGAACCAACTTAGCAATTTTCAGTCCAAAATTTGTGGAGTTTTATAAGGTAAGTTTTTTATTTTTTTGGATTTTTTTTTATTTTGGAAGCGTTCAATATCAAAGTTAACGTTGTAAACGTTAAACAAATTTGTTTATGAAAAATGCATTGACAGCAACAATAAAATTATGAATTTGATTAGCAAAGATGCACTTTAATTTTAAGTTGTAAAATTATGTATTTGGAAACGAAAAATGATACAAACAAACGAAACATGATGAAAAGTGGCATTTTCGAAGCGTTCGATATTTCCGGGATAACTACCGATTACATATTCAGGGAGAGCGAGCGAGAAAGAGATATTGATTGTCTGCGATGCAAAAAAGAGAGAAAGATTTTTATTTTTCAATTTACAACTTTTTCGACATTTTTGTAAAGGTTTTTGTAAAAGAAATTTGTTTCAAAAACAAAACTAAACTTTTGTTCGAAAAATTTGAAAAATTGAATTTAACTTGATTTCGAATACAATTTTTATCTTTGTGATGATGATTGGAATGTGTATGTGTGTGTGCGCGTATGTGTGTAAACGTCTTCGAGCCCCTTTTTTCTGTCACTTTTTCTTTTGTGTTTCGCTTTGGATATTGTAATTGAACAAACGCGGAACTTCGACGAATTGTAAAAATATAACAAACAAAAAAAAGAGCGAAAAAAGTAAAAAAAAAATTGTACAACCAGAAACTATTATAAGTAAAAAAAGAACATTGTACGGCTTTATTAGAAATTTGTAGATTTCGTGTTGGCTCGCAAGTTATTCCTTCGAGCGTCTGGAAAAAACCATAAGACTTCAAGAAATTCAGAAACAAAGAAAAAAAATGTCTGAACGGGAGAAAGATAAGGAGCAATTGGGAATAAAACAAAATGCAAGCGGGAGAGAGATGGAAGATGTGCTTGCGCGAGTGTTAGAGAGAGAAAGTGAGTTATTTGTTTTTTTTCCTGTTTTTGTTTAAGAATGAAAGAGAAAGACAGAGAGAGAGAAAGCGCGAGAGAGAGAAAAGAAGGAAAAAGAAAGAGAGATACGGAGAAACGTAACCACCCCGAAACGTAATTTCGCATCTTTGTGAGAAGAAATGGGGGAAAACAAACAAGAAATTGAAGTATTTTTTTTTCTTTGCGTTTACGATTTCTACGATGTAAGCTGTGTTTTAAGAGTAAATTACTTATAATTTTTAAGGTCGTCTAAGATGTGTTAGTGAAGCATGCTTCTACATACTTAGAAATATTTAGAATGCTATAACAATAATTATTCTAATTACTATTAATTACAATCGTAAGGCATTTAATGAATGCAAAGTATTTCTTAATAAAAGTACTTCTGAAAAAAAACATTGTGCGTTTAATTTCGTTGTTTGTGTGTACATTTCATTCCTTGATTTTTTATAGAAAAAGATTGCTGATTGATAAAGTAATATTAGAAATTTAAAAAGTGTCAAATTTTTACTTATGTAAAAGAAGACTGATAAGAAAACCTTTTTGTAAATTCTTTTGTGTTAATTTATAACTTTTCTTTACTTAATGTTTATTTTTCTGTTTGAAAAGATAAATGATGAACGTGGCAATATTGCAACAAAAAATTGAGGTTAAAACTTAGGTTATGTAATACCGTCACATAACCCATAATGTTTTGATTTCGATTTTGCCAAAATTTAGTGCCATGGCTTGAAATTATAATTAGAATTAAACAGATGTAAAATTTCAATGACATTTTTATTCAGCTTTTTTCAAAACAATGTTAGATATATAAAATGTTAATAATGAAATTGTTTTACGGTTATATTTTGAAAATTTATAGCTTTAATATTAAATTGTTATGCAATTATTATGAAAATAGAATGAATGATTTTCTTTCGTTTTGCATTAGTTTGACATTTTAATAAAAATCTTGTATTAAGCATTAATAATAATTATTAGTATTTTTTAAGTCTCAATAGCTTCTATATTAATAGATCCACATTATAATATTATTTTATATTTATAAATCGATAATAGCCTTTGAGCTAATTTTTAATTATTAACAAAGAAAATATGTTTTATAATTTACTATTTTTTTACTTCAGCTTGAAATATGATTATAGTTTATTATCTTTAAATACCCATATCGTCAATTTGATTAAGAAATCAAGTTCAAAAAACATGAAAATAACATTAATTAAAATTGTAAACTCTCGTTTTATTAACTATAAAAACCAAAACGTCGATACAAAGACTCATCAAATTTTTTTTTATTCAATATAAAAGTTGAACAACAAAAAAATAATAATTGAGTCTATGAATACTTTTAGAGCGTATTGTTCATCAAACCGCTAATAAATCGATATTAACTAACGCGCAACAAACAAAATAAAAAACAATTAAGTTATAAGCCACGTGCCACTTATAACATATGTATAAAAAAAGGAAAGCGAATAAAAACAAAAAAGACAAAAACAAGTGAAATATAAAACGACGTGAGAGCAGTTTCACGTGATGGTAGTTATTTTTGGACAAAAGTACTCGTGAAAACGCAGAAATACTCGAATGGTCAGGTCAATAATAATTTTGCTCGGGAATAATTGAAAGACGTAAAAGACCGAAAATATGCGCCATTGATGCGTCAGTTTAGCAACAAAGATGATTAGTGGCTTTTTGTCAAACAAACGTCTTCCCCTTTGTCGTCATTTTATTTATTTAATTCAATTTTCCACTTTTCTTATTGTTTATTTAAAAAAATTAAACAACTGTAAGACAAATTCATTGAAAGATATAAATTTGAATAATAAAAACAAAAAATGCAGTTAAAAGTAATGAGATAAAAAAAGGAGACATGAAAGTTTAATTATTTGATTGATAAGGAAAACAAGTTTAACCCTTTGAGAAATTAGTGTAATGTTAATCGCGAAAAAGTGTTGATATGGAGAATCGAGAGATACTCGGAAAAACACGTGCGACGCGTGTGTTGGTCGATACGCGCGGGTGGGAGAATTCATTTTCATGTCGCGTGTGAAAGAGAACAGCGACGACCTTGGTAGCCTTGAAACCGATCAGCGGACTTTGGCCTCTTGACCACGTGCATATCCCGGTCACAATTTTTACACTTATAACTCAACAATGGATGGAAGCAACGTTAACAGACGATCCACTTTAGATCATAAGAATTCATATTTTTCAAATCACAGACAACATAACGAAAAAAAGAATAATACAATCGACATTTTGCCATTAACAACTGACATTAAATTTTGAACAAATCTAAATTAATGTATGCATATAAAAATGAAAAGATATTTTAATTTATTTAATTTTTTTTGTATGTAATAAAAAAAATCCTTGTCTATAATATTAATAAATTATAATTAAAAAAATCGCGCAATAATTGTGTCATTAATGGACACTATTATCTTATATAACTTATCAGTAATGGACGAGTTGTAATGTTTCAAGAGCATCACAAGTCAATGACATTAATCGAATCATACCGCGGGATCAAGTGAAACAAGTACAAGGTAAGGAGGGATAAAAACGTGAAGGTACCGGAGATGCAGAACCGGTTTTTCCGTCGCAAAACATTTTATTTCCATTTCTGACCGTGCGCTCTTTTTCGGCACCAAATTTTGTCGACATAATTTGAACATGATTGAAATATTTCGGGAAACATTGAGTAACTGTGTATTGGTTAAGGTCGTGGGAATCACTTTCATTGGGTAAGTATATATATATCAAACTTGTCATAGATATAATATCAGCTTTATTTATTGTTACTTTTATTTATGTAATAAAAACACGTAACTAATGAACTGTATTACAACTTAGATTAGAAAATAAAAGGAAACAAGAAAAGTCGTTACACTGCTTTTGTTTATTGACCTTACATTCTCCTGCGAAAAATATTCACCAACAAGCAATAATAGTATTTTATTTGAATTATAAAACCGTTATTTTTAACGGTCATTACAAAACTGTTTATTTACATTTGTTCGACAATTTTCAAATTTATTCGAAACAAAGATTAACATTTCACTGTAATCACTTTCGTAATTCTTTCGAGTTTGCTTGTTGGTTCATAATTTAGAACAAGACCTTTGTTAAGAATCTTACATTTTGAATTGTATATAAAAGACGTTTAAATTTGGATAAAGGAGCTCTTCTCTTTCCATCTTGCTTTTTTCTTTCTCCATCTTTGTCGACGTCGCAAGATAATTTCTCGGAAAGCTGTCTCTTTGCTTTGTTAAAATAAGTGCGTCGAGAGTGCAATGCACTTGGGACATCGCTCGTCCTTTGGTCTCTTTGATTTTCAACGAGACAGATTTATTCGCGATCTCGATCCGGCCCTTTTTCCCTCCCCCGTGCTACGTTTTCCTCTGTCTCACTTTATCTCTGTCGCTTTCTCTCTCGCTCGACCCTTCGTCCCTCCCGCCGCCCTTCTGACACGTATGTAACAACGCCCGACTACCTGTTGATTCCCTGTAACCTTAAACTTTATTTTCGTGTTTCAAGGCTGCGAAAAACCTGTTTGAAAAACTAGCCTGACCATCTCGCGAGCACTTTCTTTCCGTTCTTCTTTGTCCAAATTTGTCGGCTTTATCGCTTATGATCCAACAAAAATTTATTGTACAATTTTTTTTATATTATACATAAATATGAATAGCCACAGTAGATATATTGTGTTCTTTCACCTAACATATCGCGATAGAAATCCTGCTTCGACAAATAAATAACTGACGTTTGTTAAATTTATTATTTTTCTCGAATTTGATAATCATTATTAATAACGGTACTTTTGTATATTTTAAGTTTCAGTTATTTCGAAGACTGTTGTAGAGAAAAATGACTTGTAAATTAATATTAAAATATGCTTACTGATAGTTGAATTTAAATAATAAAAAGAAAGAAAATTATATATTTTTTACAACTATATAGAAATATTTATACATTGTTTCTTAAATAATACAGTATTATTTAAGAAACAAAGAAATTCGAAAGAGAATGTAAAATGATGTTAGATATAAGCATTTGAAATATTACTACTATAATTATCTCAAAAGCATACGTACATTCGCGTTTGTCTTTGTTCCGCAATAAAATTTTTATCTCGCTTTGAATATAATTTAACAAAAGTTAAATCATTATAAGCCGAACATTTATTTCCGAAAACAATGTTTAGATTAAAGGGTTCATATTTTCATACAATATTACACAAGATGCACGTTAGTTTATTTCAAATCTATTTGCAAATCTCATTTCTGTATTATAAACAATGAAAAGAACTTAACCTATATATATATAATAATAAATATATATTTACATTACAATGCAACAATGTAATGTTTTTTATCAACAAACATTTAACAATATTCCTATAAAATCGATATTTGCATTAAAGTGTGCCTTTTGATTGATAATACAAAATTACATTGTTGTCGCATAATAATACTATACAATAGTCAATTAAAACTAAAAAGTTACATTGTTGCACGATAATGTAATACAATTATTTTACAAAACTAAAAATTACATTGTTACGCGATAATGGATTACAATCATTTAGAAAGAACGACAAACCGATAGGATACAATGACAAAAGAAACTACACAAATATTAAAAATGCAATAACCTTAAAAAATACTGCTTTTCGAATTAGTTCTAACTTCTACATTTTTCATTGTATTCTATCGTTTTTATTTAGGATAAGGAATAAAATATAAGCCACATAACTGATAAAAATAAAAAAAAACTGATGTATTTGATGAAAAAGAAAGTATACAATGTTCAGTGTTGAATAAATAGTAAATGATCGTGTAAACGTTGAAAGGCGTGCAGACGATTGAGATGCGATATAAGCAGTGGCGTTAATGATTTGCAGCGGGGAGTTTCAGGTCCGTTTGGTCCGTCGGTGGCGCGGCGACCTCAGACGGATCGATAGCGCAATTAATCGCGCGGAATAAGGTGACAAAACTTGATGGGCGCGCGCCCTCTCCCCCCCCCTACTCCCTCAAACTACGCAATTGCTGTGTTCTCTCTCTCTCCTCGGGGCGGCGATCGTCGCGCACGCTCTGGCGCGCGGATCCCACGAGACAAGCGACAAACGACGACGGCCGAACGGTCGTCGTTGTGTGTTTCCTTTGTGTTATTTTCGGCGGATTGGCGAAGGCTTTAAATAGGACCGCGTTTAAGACGAGCGAGTTCAGTTCGCCAAAACACGGTCCGTTAATGCTGGAGCACCGCACGCTTTTCGACGTAAGTACGAAAATCGCGCCCTACATATTCCCACCACCCCTTCCCACTCACACACACACACACATACATGCATACATCTTTCTCCTCGCTTTTCCCGTCTCACTCGGACTCTGTTGCTCGCGTACTTATCTACAATCGCGCTATCTCACTTCAATCGACGTCCTTGTTTATTCGCGCTGTCTTCGTTCATTTACGCCCGCCGTCTCGACAATTAACTTCCTCGTCCCATTTCGCGGCTTCTCTTCGAATCGATTTTTCTCGCACTCTCCAAACGTGCAATTGCTTTCGGCCAATATTACGTAATAATTGCGTAGTTGAAAAACGCTGCTGCGACGCGCACTTTTTTTCTTTCCCGCGCCCTCGATTAGATTCGCGCGTTTTAATTATACCAGGGTTTTTTTTGCCATACACACGTTTTTTTGCCATCCATCCATCCCCAGAATTATATTCAACTTTCTTCAAAATCTTTCAGTTGATTGACAAGAAATGTCAAAACAATATTTTTCAACTCGAGCTCATTCGGTATTGACTTTTATCTCGACTAAATCCAAACAATGGGCTGAAAAGCAAATTCACATGCGATTTTTTTAGATAAACAACAAAATATGACTAAATAGAGGTTTTTTTATGTTTATTCAGAATTTTGCATTCAAACAAATATAACGCGTTTCGTTACAATTTGTTAATAGAAACAAAGTATATGTGTACATATAGTACAAAAAACGTTACGTTATTTAATTTACGTATATTCATTCAATCGCATATTAATCCGCTTTTATTTTATTGGGTCAATGACTTTTGAATCATTAAAGCAGACGTATATCTGACTTGCCGTGTTTTCAATTTCTGTTAGGAGGAAAGCTGTTTCGCGTGAAACATTGCTCTTGATTTTAATAATTTTTGTAATTTTAAACAACGCCATCTACGTCAGATTGTAAAATTGTCAAATATTTAAGCAACGTTGCGCGGATGTTAGTTATTAAATGTGTCTCACGTTGATGTCAACATAACTCTTTCGATGTATACACAACGTAAAACTACGTCTTTTGATAAAATGTACATTTAGAAAAATTATAATATTTTTATGGTGTTTAAACATTTTAAACATAAAAATATTACATTAAAAAATCCAAAAATATATTTTTTTAAATGATTTTTGTTGATTTTGCAAAATGTTGAAGAAATAAATAAATGAGATGTGTAGTTTGGTCGTGAGTTTGACATAGCAACGCCACCTGTACCTGCAAGAATTAAAAAAAGATGGAAACTTAGCACAGATGACGCGGTTGAAAAAAATTTTTGATTTATTTTCAAAATTCGTTAAATCAATGTATACTAAGTTCATTCGATTGATTTTGGTAAATTTATAAATAAGCTTTTTTAGCTGAAAATTTAAGACTCAACATTACTTGTAGAATGAAATGATGATACAGACACTACTAAATCAATATTTGAAGGTCCAGATGCAATCAAGAGACATGCGCCTAAGCCACCCCAAGTAATTTCTAACTTTTTCACTCCGCTTGTGACTTTTTACCTGCAATATATCAACATTATTTATATATTCTTCACTTATTTCATGTTTTACATCAAAATATTGCAAATTTTGTATTTCTCAAAATAATAGAAAAATTTGCCTACAATGTTGTAATTTTTGTTCTTTTTAAAATTGTAAAATGATTATATAGAGTATAAATAAATACAATGTTGAAAATTGTATTTGAATTGTTTGAAAATGCGTAAAATTATTAGTTGAATATTTCAACTGGCAGTGAATATATTTTATAAAAAGATATGACAACTTATGTCTCTGACGCACTGACTTTTAATCGTCTAGTTGGGGTGGGTCGAGTGCATGTCCCCTCATTGCTTCTCAGCTTTGCCAAACGTAATACTGCTATATAACGAACGCTTCACATGAGACAGCTGTATGTGTAATAATAAAGATGGAGATTACAATTTTGTATTGCGTTTTATTTCATATTACAATTTTTCATACAAAAATTTAAATTTTATCAATTCCAATAAAAATTTAAAATTTATCGTTAATGTAATTATTTCAATTTCAAAATTCACATGGAGATTTTATTTCGTTAATTTTCTTTGTTTCAATGTTCAATAAACTTAAGTAAATTCGAAAAAAAAGAAAAAAAACATAGTGCACGCAAAATGATGCGCGTGCGAAGTGAATGAGCAATTATCGTTGTCGATAGACTGCGTGTATTTCGTCATGCGGCTTCCGGCATTTAAAGCTCTACACTTGCGTACAGTTTTTGGCACGCGACCCATTCTGAGATTCTGTCTAGATTCTTTTTCGCAACAACACTTCTGCGGGGCCGGGCTGCAATTCTCACGGTTTCACATTTTAAAATAGTCAAACACTCATGCAAAGTAAATAAATGAGATCACGTGCTTTTTTTAAGCTGCTTTATTACAACAATTTATTGCACCGTCTAACGGTTTTTATACATTTACTTTGATGCAAATATTAATTTTGCTCCTTTTTTAGGCCCAACAAGAAAGTTATAATTTTTTATTGTTTTTCATATTTAAAAAAAATTTTATTTATATTCATTATTATTTTATTGGGTCAAAAAATCTAGTGAAAAGTTAACTAATCATATAAAATTAATTATATTTTATGCAACATTTCTTTAGATTATAACGAAAGAGTTGCGCGCGCATTAACAGCCAACTTCATGGTATCATAATAAACAACTTCGTCATTTTGCTATAATAAAATTTAAGAAAACAAAGGATGGATTAATAATACCAATAATGTTACACTTTTTTCTTTCAGAAGATTAGCTCACTTAGAAGCGAAATAAGGTTTATAACCAGAGTGCGTAAAAATTTTGAGATGGTTTGGTATTTCAACATTATTTTGCATGGTTTAATGTCCGTTCAGATTGTATCTCGTTTTAAAGTATCGAGTTGAACTTGCGCCTGCCTTCAGACATGTAACAGTCGCGCCATCTGTTAGCCACTACGCATGCGCAGTAACATTCTATTATTGCTATATAAGTGCATTCATTGAAATATTTCTTTAAAAATAAAGTTTTAATATTTAAAATGTATTAAAGTTTATAAATTAATTTTTAAAATTTATTTTAATTAAAGTATATTGATATTAAATTGATCAAAGGTGTATTATTATTTTTTGTTTTCTTAGCTATTTGTTTAAATTATAAAAAGTAATTTTTTGAATGAAAATTTGTTTTATTTTTAAATTAAATATAAATATAATATAAAAAGGAAAAACGAAGAACATAATAAATTTTGATTTTCAAATTCGCAAACTTAATTGTCTAAATTTACAAAACGCCATCTATCAAAGTTATTACGTAAAACTAAGTATCTCGAAAAATCTCATAAATTTAACGACATAATAAATGACTTCATAAATATATCGTCAGCTAAATCATCAATTCAAAATTAATTCAATGTTTATTTTTTATACTTTAATCTTCATAAAAGTTAATAAATAATTATTAAAAAAAAGAAGAGATAAAAAATGCAATTCAAATTAATATATCTATCATATGAAAAATTGTCTCTTTTAAATGAAAATTAATCATTCTGTCTGATTTTGACTCTGGAGCGATTCATTTGCGCGACGCACAGTGACGCAAATCATCATAGACGCATATATATTAACCAGCAGTGAAATCGGCCCAGCAACGAGACTTCCGAATGATGCAATAAAATGTTGTTTCGCAATATGACTTCAGATGCCGGCTGAGTGCATCGCCAACCCGTTACAGCGGGAGCTTGCCGATGCGATAATCCGCATGCAATCACTAGATGAGATACGGATCCTCTTGGCATGCGGAGCAAAGCCTAATGAACCTGTCACCCAGGGCCTCAGACCCTTGCATTATGCCGTTTGGCAAAGGTAATGCAATTATTACAACAAGCCTTGCATATATTTAATTACATATATATCAGAACTAGTTTGTTTGCATCAATAAAGAATACTTTTGTTGTCTAGTTTAGAAAGCATTACTTTTCTGCTTAAGGGCAGAAAATATCATTTTCGTTACTCGGGGAGGGAAAATGCCATTTTCCTCCCTAGGGAGATTTAGGAAAATGGCTTTTTTCCCTCCCTCGTAACGAAAAATATAGTACGCAACATGGGAGATGGTCGGAAATTCGTTTCCCGATTTCATCTCCCTTGTTGCGTAATGTACTATTTTCTGCTCTAAAGGGTAGAAAGTAATACCTTTCTTTTTCAACATAAAAAAGTTTTTTTGCTTCGGGACAGATAAAATTACTTTTATAATTCAGGGTAGAAAGTATCACTTTACTTCTCCACAGCAGAAAATACCTTTATGTCCTAAAACAGAAAAGCTTTAGGACATAATTCATATCTAATTTATGCTCTATTTAAAAAAAAATTTAATTAAAATAGCAATATTAATACAGTGAGTTTAAATTTAATTATAATAAAACTGTAATAACGAAAAAAACATATTTTTATATTTGCCAAAAATATGTTATTTATTAATATTAAATTTCATAGTAATTTAATAAATGCTATTATTACACAAAGTTGAAATTTTGTGATCTCAAGTTTAGCACTAAAGCCGTCACTGTTATACATTTACAGCAATTGATATCGATCCAAATGATAATTTAATTAAATTATTATGAAGCAATCGAATATTTTAATATCCAACTACACACAACAAATAATGATTATTAATTATAAACACGGCACTAAACATTTATTTATAAACCTTTTTATTATGTAACTTTATTTAATATCAAAGTTGCA
>JABFPJ010003553.1:0-15831 GCA_022817425.1 Gryon sp. ZL-2020 | reverse complement strand
CAAAGCTACCATCCATTATGAACAGACTCATTGCACTGGGAAAGACTGATAGGGCATCACATCTTGTCTTATACAAGAAGTATAAGGTGAGTTTGCCCAACTCAGACACACCATACAGAGGCCTACCGAGAAACGGTGACTTTTGGTTCACCGACGGAGCCTGCAAGAATGGAAAAGCTAGCATAGGCATTTTCAAACCAAGAGAAAGCTTGAACAGGTTGCGTGCACTACCGGGACATGCATCAGCTTTTCAAGCAGAAATTGCAGCGATCCTGGAATGTGCACGGTGGATGCTTGATCTGAATACTTATGACGCAAAGAACAGAAGGGATGTATACATATGCACAGACAGCAGAGCTGCGATGCGTGCTTTAGCAAACGTGAGCTTCAAGTCTGCATTGACATTCGAATGCGCTACCTTGTTGAATAGCGCTGGCGAAACATGTAGACTGAGTCTGTACTGGTTACCAGGACACTCAGGAATAACGGAAATGAATTGGTTGACAAACTGGCTAAACTAAGCCTGAAAGTCAACACAGTACAGAATCACATTAACATAGGACCAAACCATGCTTCAATCTGTAAGATTATTCATGGATGGGTCGATACCGAACATTTGAATAGATGGAGAAATGTCACCGGTTGCACGCAGTCTAAACTAGCCATCGGTGAGGCACTCCGACCAGATTGGAACAAGAAATTCCCGAAACTTAACAAAAACGATGCTAGAATAGCGGTCCAACTGATCACGGGGCACGCGCGCCTAAATGCGCACGGTTTCAAACTCCGTTTGGTTGACACACCCATCTGTAGATGGTGTGGGTCTTCCGTACCCGGAAGAACCCTTGCACGTGGTGTACGCGTGCACCACTTTCAGGGAGAAACGGATCGAAGTCACGGGTTCCGCCATCGTGGCATTGGAATCAATAACAACGTTGCAATTAAGAAAATGATTTCATCTGGCCAAGGAGATTATACCTCCTGGGTCAGGCTTCCACTAGTTGAGTGTATGAACCTCGACCCAACAGGATCGCTGTTTTCACCAGCACTCCTGTCCTGGGGGTTAGGTTATCTATGGTGTACAATGACAGAGGGGAATAAAGGGATTTTACCCAGGTTCTTTAGGCCTCTTTTGGCCCCCAGACTCTCAATCTAATCTAATCTAATCATGCCGAAATAATACCCTAATGATACCTTAAATTAAGTTTGCTGGAAAAAATGTATTTGGTGTATTTTGCCCCCCTTTTTATGTGTTTGAAATATCAAGTGGCACAAACTACTCGAACATAATTAAAAATAATAAAAAGTGCTAAGTTTGCATAAAACATCCATTTTTTGCATGATACCCTGAATGAAATTTGCTGGAAAAAATTGTTTTGGTGTATCTTGACCCCCTTTTTAAGTGATTTAAATATCAAGTGCCACAAACTACTCGAACATAGTTAAAGAAAATAAAAGGTTGTAGAAAACACCCATTTTTCTGCATGATACCCTAAAAGCAATTTGGTGGAAAAATATATGATATACCCTAGTTACCCTGTTCTTATGTGGTTTGAATAGCAAATGACACAATTTTTGAGAATGCAGTCGTAATACGATTTGTTATAAACAATACTTATTTCTTAGGTTTCCATATCACTGATTTTGTAGGCCCTTATTTCTTTTTAATATGCCATTATAAAATTAATTTCTAGATTTCTGTTCATTTTTCAAAAAAAAAAAAAAAAAAAAAAAATTCTTTATTTTCGAAGGAGTTGTTCTTTCGACAGGTTATGTAAATTTTTGACGTAATGTTGAATTTTTGTTTAAGGTTATGTAAATTCCAATTCTAAATGTCATCTGCCAGATGTAAATTTCTGTAACGTTACGAATTTCAGCCACATATTATTTATCACTTGTTTTTATATGTGCGAGATAAGCCGATTTTTACAGCGCTCATATCGTACGATGTTACTTTTATTAACTTCATTTTATTATTATTTTTGTATGCTATTATTAAAGTTAATAAAATTTTTTTATATACCCTGATTCAAGAGTCAGATAATTCCAGATTGAAAAATTCTAGTCTAGAATAATTTTAAAAATGCAACAAAAAACGTGGCTTCGAAAATTCATGTGCGCAAAGCGCAAAAAAAAATTTAACTTTGAATTCTTTGAAGTTTCACATGAATTCAGGTTGATATAACTCGAGCATTCCGTATAAAATTTATATCAATATTTTTTTAGCTGCAATTATATGATTTCAGCTAAAAAAATACAGCTACTGGAATTTTCAAGTTTATTCAACCCGAATTGATTTGAAATTTTAAAGTCAAATTCAAGTTTTCTGCTTCATTTTTCAGATTATTCCAGACTAGAATTTTAAATTCCAGACTAGAAGTTAAAATTAACTGACTCTTGAACCAGGGTATATATAATTCATTATTGTTTTAATTTATTTTGCGTTTGAAAATGTTCAAAACAAAATTATCTACTGAATCATGCATAACTCTTTTAATTAATGCAAAAAATTGCGCAACTTTTAATACACATTTTATATCCTGAAAAACAAAGTTACAACATAACTTTTTGACCATCGTAACCTGATTTCATGTGTAGCATAATGGTACATTAAATTTATCCTAGGCTAACAATAATTCCATTATACAGAAAAAGGTTTTTTCCTGCGTGTATGTAATTGGCTTCGACTTATGTCAAGAAGTAATTATCATAGATAAAACATTCGAAGGATAATTTGCAGATTAATTACAGAGTTTGAAAACGTCTGTAATTACTTGCAAGAGAAATTTTATATCGAAATTTTTAGTATTTCATTTCAAAATAATGTTAGTCACATATGAAATAGATCCAGTAATATTATTAAAATATTTACTAATGAAAAATAATATTAAAATATTCTTAAATATTCATAATCATTTAATGTTGAATTTGTATTAAAATAAAAGCAGAATTAACAAATGAAAAAATGAAAAATTTTGTTACAAAAATCATGATAAAAATGTGCCACGTCGAATTAATATTTAACTGAAATGTAAAAGTGATCAATGTGCGATTTGGTTTCGCGCATCTGTCGTTGAATTTCCGCAAATCGTGCAGCGGCTGACTGTAGGAAGTAGGTCCCTAGCAACACTGCGATGGACTTAAAGTCCGTCACCTTCAAGCGATACTCGAGCTTATTATTCGAATGCCGCCTACGCGAATATAAAACCCGCCGGGGATTAAGTCAAAGCGAACTTCTTCGCTAAGAAACAAAAAAAGGTTTTGAAAAATCAGCGTATAAAAGAAGCAAAAGAATAAAAATGGATCACTCATAAATTACGTAACTTTTTAAGCTCCGCCCACGTTTTACGATGACGAGAACAAAATTAATATCAATGTTAATTATAAAATTCAGCGTTTTTTTTTTTATTATTATTATTATTCACGAACTTTGAAAATTACGGAAAAAGTTAATAAATTGACGTATGTAGAATTAAGTAATATTATTTTGAAAAATATCAGTATGATTATGTACTTATTTATATGTAATAAACATCTGGCGATAAAAAATGGTTTAATAAACATTTTAATAAATTCGAATGCAGCATTTAATAAATTAGAAGGGGAAAAAAATTCAATTGTAAAAAATAATACCTTCTTTTGAAGTATGACTTAATATATTTCTAAATTTATAAAAATGTGAGTTTCGAATAACCAGTTGTCCTGGTTAAAAACAGCTTTAGCTTAACCAACTATTATGAACAGAAAAATACAAAAATAGATTAGCTGTTTGAATTAATGGAAAAATCAGTGGTTTCAACATTCACAATTTCGTCTTACTCAATTGACAAAAGTAATATGTTCACCTGGTAAAAATAACTATAATAAATATAGTTCTGTACAGTTTCCTAGTTACATCAGAAATTCTTGTTTTAATTTCTGCATTCCTAATTATTATAAAAAAGTGTATGGATCTTTTGGTGATTCATTTTAGAAACTCATTTTCCACTAATTATGTTTCAAATAAAGTAAGTCAAAAAATTAACAAAACTAACGAAGAAATGAACACAACGAAACAGTAGGGAAAAAAAAGATGCCGAGCTGACCTCGACGACAGCGATGACGACAATTAATAATTGCAAGTTACGGAAACGCTCGTTATCGATTGCAAAGGCGCTAACGTCGCCGGCACGAACAACGACCTCGGCACGGCGTTCACAGCAGACGTTTTGGCGTCCGTGCCGGGATTCTCGTTTCGCGAGAAAATACATATCTGTCGCGGCATCGATATAAATACGCGACGCGCTTGGCACGCAATTCTTGGGGTAGTCCCGATCGCGCTCCCTTACGTAATTTGCAACCAGTCTCGCGAGGCCGAGTTACAAATTTCAATTCAACCATCTTTTAAAATAAATCGTTCAATTTTCTTCGCGCGGCAAAATAATGATCGATCAAATGATCAAACTCAATTGGTAAATTAATGCTGAATACTTTTAACGATTACTGTAATATAAGTTTTAACATATATATATATATATATATATATATATATATATATATATAAATCTAACTATAATCCATGCAAATTATTTATCGAATTCATAAAAAAATATGGCATATTGTTTTAAATATTGTATGTAAAAATTATATGGAATTTATTTTTGTGTGTTTTTAACATTTTTTTTTAAACTAAAAGGAAAAATAAATCTAAATTTACGCAACAGTTTGTGAAACCGAATTTGAGTTCAGCTACCTAGATAGAAATAAAGCATTGCAATGTCGTTGACACGAATTACGATTTTTTTAGTAATTTCTAAAATTATGTACATTCATTAGCAAAGATTTAAAGTAAAATCGAAGGCTATAAGAAAAAGTATAAAAAACCGCAAATAGTATAAGAATAGAAATAAAATATGCTATACATATATAAAATCTTGTTAGAACTAGTAGTATTTTCGTGCGTATAGTTTGCGTATTGTGCATACTATAGAGCCCAGATGGACAGAACGATAAAACTGCGATGCGCAACATGTATCAATAATATCATAGCTAAACCCCAGTTTTTAAATATTTCGTTAGGAGATATACTTCGAATAATAATTTATAAATTCTATTGTTATTCTAAACATACGAAATGATCCATTGCGACAGTAAATGAATAATAGTCTATTGAGATTCATCGTATAAAAAAGTGTTTTATTAAAGAAACAATAATATTTCCATAGCAACTTTGTTAGTATCAACCATTAATTTTTTTATTCTTTTTAAATTTTAATTGTTCCAATTTGTCCTCTGGATTTACACAGTGCCGTCAAAAATAGAAAAAAGAATAAAAACTACTTCTTCTATGATGTAATGCTGTAATAAAATCCACTTACTTTGCCAAGGCTATGTGCTGGTAGCATGTCATGCTGTCTTTAATAGCTTAATGAAATTTATTAAAAATCACAATTAAGAAAATATCTAATAATATTTGCATTCACATATAACTGGCCGACGTTGGAGAATACACTCTTAAAAATGATTGACTTGGACCAAGAAATCTCTTTGTTTTCTTTTTGCACCAGAATTTTTCTTTTTTGCGAAATAAAGTGTTTTAACAGTGTATCAATTTTCGAGAATAGGGAAAATTTAACCTTTTTTTCGTACTAGTTTTGCGGGATAGAAACATTTTTTTCTCCCTACAAACGAGAACGAAAATAACAATTTAACTTCATGCGCATGCGCCCTTGATACATAATATACTCTTCTTATTAAGGAAGAAGACTTTTCTTCACCTAACAATAAACAAAATCGCATTTGGTCTTGGAAAAATGGAAAAGCCTTTTTTTTGAAGTTAAAAAACTTCTATAATAAGATTGAAAATCTTAAATTAAATTTTTTCTATTTATTCGATAATATAGTCTTCACTGTATCGTCCTTTATACACACACAAAAATCAAAACTAAATTGAAATTGTTTATTTAATTTTAATTTAAGAAATCTGTAATGTCGGTAATGTTAGCTTCGCCATCACCTTAATAGTCATTTCAAAATTTGGGCCATTTTTACTCATGGAAGTGTTTGATAATATCACTGGACTTAAAGCGTTAAGAACCTAGCAAATTGAGTCAAAATCGAAGTTTTTTTTTATTCAACCACATATATATCCATGTGAAATCAAACTTTTGCTTGTTCTTTAGAGGGGTGCTTATAGTCGGATTTGGCCCTTAAAAATAGAATTTCAAGAACTTTTGCAAAAAGACTTCTTTGCATTAGGCCATATTCAACTGCCAAACAAAAAAATTAAAGGTAGTACTGTGAACAGAAATCAATTAGGAACTTCCAACATAAAAGTATGTATTTGATAGTTAAATAATATATACTGTTCTCTTTACTTTAGTATAAATAGTATAAATTAGCAGATAATATAGTACATTAGCATGATTAATATGCAATAAACTGTATACATTTGCAAGATAATGAATTGATAGAAGAATCTGTCATTTTTTGAAATAAAATGTACATTTACAATAATAAAACTGCTGAAATATAAATTGTATTTAATAAAATCAAATTTTATCAAATACAATTTTAATTGGATTAATTGGACGGAGAAGTTAAATAATAATAACTCGCAATCAGATTTGCGACTTAATGAGTTATTCTTGGAATCGAAAGAAAAGAACAAGGGATAACTTTGCGTAAGGCGAGAAAAAAAAAGTGAAGAAAAAAAAACCGAAGCCAAGTGAACGTCACCTGTGCACACGTACGGCTACATGTGTACAAATGCACTTACGCCCCTGTTTATATTTAATTGTATTAAATGATTATGTCACGTATTTAAACTTCACTGACCGGTGACTTTTGTTTGTAAGGTCAGTTCCACAAAATTACGCAATGCAAGTTGTTATCGGGCAGTAGTCATCATTCATGCTTTTAACTATGACTTTTTTTCCAGTATCACGCTTTGCATAACTATTTGCATTAATGCACGCAAATGTTTTATCTGCTGTTTCGGCTTTGACTTTTGTTAGTTGTTTACGTCAACAATTTTTTTTTTATTATTTTGTTAAGTGGAACATAATAATATTAGTAGCAAAAGAGATGAAAAAGAGTGTTTTTTACATTGCAATATTATCTACTTTACTTTAGATTTTTTTTTGTAATTTTTTACTGAGTCATAAAAACAGGAATTAATTATTTTAGAAAATATTAATAATTAATTAATTATAAATAAAATTTATTTATGAAATAATTCATGTGTTAATGTAACGTGTTTTTTTATTCATTGCAATTATTTGACTGATAAATTATATCTACTGATTATAATTTATCTTTCGTGAACTTGATTGGAATAAATTAGTTTTGTCATAATATGTTTTCCAAGGTAGAATGGCAACTTTTAATATTTTTACCATAATTTGAAAATATAAGTAAATAAATTGTGAACATTTTTTTGATGATAGAGTACAAGTTATGTATCATAATTTCAATTGCGTTTAACATTTGCAACACATCAAAAACATTTGCAAACAAAATCACAATATTGAAACATTAATCGCACAAGCGTTAATGGATCTTATCGCAGATAACTTAATTTTATTACACTCTATTCAGATAAAAGGATCAGAATTGTAAATTTTGCAAAGGAAAGTAATGACAATAAAATTTGCACTTTAAAGCTTAAGATTATCGTGGCTAGTTAAGAGTGTTGTTTGTGCGTCCGTTGTAAACGAAAAATTGTTTTTCAGCTACACTTGAGACGCGCCAATTTAATCGCTAAACATTTACTGTTTTCGATCAAGCAGATGTACTTTTCTAGATGTTTGTGCATCCATGAAAAACATGTTTATTGTTCGATATTGCTTTATGAAATTGTCCTTATCTCAAATCCCGAATAAAGAATAAATAGAAGTAACTAAAAAATGACTATTTCATTATTCCCTTTTTTTGTTTGTTTTTTTATTCATTATTTTTTTTTTTTTTTTTTTGCTGAACAATAAACTCAACAAAAGGTGATCCAATTTGTTCACATTTCGCTGATTCTACATTATTTCGCTGGTTGTTCTTGAAATTAATTATACCTGTTGTGCTTAATGCTAAGCTTTGAAAAACAAAGTTAATTAAACGTAAATGTTTTACTTGACAACCAAACAAAAATTATCTAAATATTTCCAACGCAATGATTTATTTAAGTGCAGCGCATGCGCGTGGCCAAATTATATTATGTAAAATATTGCAGTACAATTTTTAACCTGCTCAGATACCTTATCACCAGCAATTATCATATACTTTGTACACTTAATAGATACACTTAGCATACTCCATGACTCACGTTATATTGCACATTGAACTAGTTAAAAAATGCCTT
Organism: Gryon sp. ZL-2020; assembly: GCA_022817425.1. Taxonomy (NCBI): domain Eukaryota; kingdom Metazoa; phylum Arthropoda; class Insecta; order Hymenoptera; family Scelionidae; genus Gryon; species Gryon sp. ZL-2020. Next base: position 7,499 of record JABFPJ010003553.1, on the reverse strand, counting down.
TTATAATTATTGTTTTCTTTTAATTTTTGGTTTTTTAATAACAAATAATAAATGTAATAATAATATATAAATTCTGCAAAAAAGTGCAATCAAAGTTGTTTACATTTATTTCTTTATTCTAAAAAAAAGATTATATGATCTTATATAAAAATAACTTTCTTCAAAGAATCAAATAAAATACGAATTTAAAAGAATGCAATTCGAAGCGTAGATTAAGAATATTATTTTTAAAAAGATCAAATTTAATAGTGAAAAAAAATTCAAAGAAGAATAACAAGAAGAGTAAATGTATACTTTATTTCATTTTTTATCTGTATATTTTCATTTTTTTCAACGCTAAAATAAACATTTTTCATTTATCAGATTTTTCATCTTAAAAACAAAAAGTTTTAATTAGTTTACAAAAATAAGAGACACGTGATAAAAATAAAAATCGGCAGGCGCACTCGTGATTGGATTAAAAAAGACAAACATTATCACGCACCGATCATCATGAATACAACTGTGTAATTTGAGTCTGCACAAAAGCTCTGTTTTGAAACATGCTGCAAATAACTGACATTGTTTAACGAATGATAAATTACATAGGCATAAAATGTATTTGCAGTTTGACTACAAGAATAATATATAACGTTAATGCTGATACAAATAAGTCAGTGTATCATTCGTAAAAGAAAGCGAGGTGCTATCTTGCGCAAGTTAAGATGTTCGTCTTATTTACTTAGCTGATTATTATTTATCATTACTTTTTTAATCGAAGCCAAATATTCATTGCTAATTTTTTGTACACAACCGGAGTTCAAATTTTGAGCCTCTAAACGAGAGGTTGAAAGGAGAATGACAGGAGCTCGAAAGGAGGCTGAAAAGAGTCTGAAAGGAGGATCACATTATTTCAAAGACATTAAATTTTCAACCTCCTTTCATTTTTCTTTTATCCTACTTTTAACCTCCTTTCATCCTCGTACCGCTTTTCTTTCATTTTCTCATGATATTTTCTATTTCACTTTTACATATTCGGATATTAATAAATATACACGTATATACAGTGCAATAATTAAAGAAAGAAATGTAGCGATGGCTCTTACGAAAAATGTTACCATTCGGCTAAGAAGCTTGATAAAAAAAGAAACGCGTATGCCTTGCATGTCAATCATCTTTTCTATCTGACAATAGTTTTGAAACGTGTTCTTCTTCGTAAGAACCATCGACATTAGATTCTATATTACTGTGTAAACTCATCTTCCATGTTTTTTTCAGTTTAGTATTTACAATAGCACAATATACATATGTAAACATATATATTGTAACTATTCATGCAGAAAAAAGGCTTTTATTGTTGAACACATGAGAGATTCGAACACATGTTTCGTAGATACAACAGTTAGGTGTCGCAACGTCAACACCTAAGCTATGCCTGCACCTGAAAAAAACTTTTTTATTAGAAATATAAAAGTTTCTAATGTGCAGAGGTTAAACGAATGCTGAAAGGAAGCTAAAGAGAGTAAAAGGAGGGTGAAAATGAATTTATTAAAATGAAGTTGAAGAGGCTGAAAGGAGGATGCGGAGATTAAAAAAGGATAAATTAAAAGAAGAGTGAAACTGAACTTGTTAAAAAGAGGTTAAGAAGGCTGCTCAAGTCAAAATTTTGAGTCTTTAAAAGAGAAGTTAAAATGAGGTTGAAATGAAAAAGACATTGAAGAGGGTGAAAGGGGGATGAAGAGGCTGAAATGGTTGAAAATTTTATTTGAGAACATTTTTTATTACGAAACAAACATAATGAAACTTATAAAAAACAAGATTGTTTATTGATTTTGTGTTTATTTCGATGACAAAAAATATAGTTGAATATCATCAAAAGTAATATGGTCTATGTAACTGGCAATCGAGAAAGCTTAATAATAATCTATAGTATCATCTTATTCGTATATATATTGCATTTTAAATCACTCTGTGAGCCTTTAATATATTGAGGTCCTGGTTGACACATTAATACAATCTTGTACGATTTGCATAAAAAATTAATGTCTTTCGCCAGACCGGTCGTTTCGTGCTTCCGAAGCAAAAAATATCAGCCCGCTAAAATGATTAACATGTGTAAGCAAATATTATATTGCAGCTTTCTTTTCCTCATTAAATGTTCTCAATTCAAAACACGTTTAGATTTTTGTTTGCAAAATAATATCAATTCAAATACACAAAATTATTATTTCTCCATTATATATCTTTGTCTTTTGTTTTTCATATTTTGTTGCTAAAAATGTTTTATCGAGTTTTTAATAAGTTACTTTTTTTCGTAGTACGACGTTTTTGCAGTCATCATTTTCCATTAAACGTGTTTCGTTCGTTCAATTAGCCGAATCAATTAAGCCAAGCCAACGCGGTATTACGACGACAATGTATCATGGGTCTGAGTGACCGCATCAGCTCGTAATATCTGTAACGCGCGGAAACACCCTCCGTGTTACGCGCGCACGCGGCCAGCACGTATAAAGGGTTCAAAGCCGTCAGATAAAATATCCAATAGCCGGTCGAGACGAAACCGGATTTTCGCATACATTACGAGTTGCTAGCTTTACGACCGGTTAAGCAGTAAGAGCACACAACGGACTTGCGCTCCAATCGATCGATAGATTGCTGAATCGATCGCAAGTCGATTTGTCGTCGGCAACGAATACACCCGAGGAGAGCTTTGCCGAGCCAAAAACCGGTTCCTCGTCTTTTTTCGTCGCTTGTTATTAGCTCGTCTCTCTTTCTACTCTTCATCATCTCTCTGTCCTCGTCAATCTTTATCGTGTTCTCACTCGACACATCACTTTTTTTCATCTTTTATTTCTTCTCTATTTTTATTCTTGATTTCTTTTTTGTTCTGCGTTTTTTATGACTCTTCTTTATATTGTTATGAGTCTGACTATTTTCTTTACAGGTATAATGTGCATGATACTTTTTTTAATTTTTTACGATCCGATATTTTAGATTTCAGGATGACCAATTTTATTTGTTGAAAGTTACAGAAAACTGTTTGTATTACAAAAATATATAAAATATATTTGATGTAAGATAATATGATGACATTTAATCCATGTAATTTTGGTTTTCTCAAATTTCAACGCAAAAGAAATCAATTTGTAATTCAGTTTATGGTGAAATTAACTTTTGAATAAATTCTCATATTTCGCCAATCTCGATGATATAAAATTAAGTTATTTCATATAATATTAAAGAAATAACTTTGTTAATGTGAAAAAGAACTCGTATTTATTATTATTTCTTTTTTTGTTTCAAAACTCGCAAAATTAAGCACCATTTATGCGTTAATTGACGCACTTACAAGCCTTGTAAAATGATGTTAAATATTGTTGACGCTTTTTGCAGCCGAAAAATATTACGATTGTGTATTTTTCAACAGTGAAGTTCGTAAAAAACACGATAAAACGTTTTAAATTCATAAAAATTACACCATTTACAGCAAATGTCAGGAGAAAATTGAGATGAAATTACCGCTCTTAAGTATAAAAGTATAGGTTGCACACAGCGCCAGGGTTATTCTGAAAAGCTCTGCACGCCATTTATTGTTGCAGGTTGTAAGATACAAAGATTGTCTGATAAATGTTTTCTTGGGTCAACGTTTCAATGCTTGCTAGGCGTTGCCTTTTTCGATAGCCATCCCCACATACTCCCTTTTTCGTCCCCAACTCGTTCTGCAACCATTCAATTTTTTCTATTTTTTTTCTGCTTTTTAACTTGTGAATTAATATTTAAACCTAAAGTGAATATTTTTTCAGATTCAAACGACTATAGGTTTTTTATTTCATTCAATAATGATAAATTATATTTAAGTTCAATTTTTATCATTAAAATGTACAATAAGTACAAAATAATAAGAAAACCAGAATTTGCATGAAGTTAGTTATTAGAATTTCAAATACGAGCAGAACTTAAAGCAGTTAAACTTTAAGGGTTACTTGCCATTACCATGAAGTCAGCTGCAGTAGCAAAGTATACGTAGTTTAAACACAACTTTTTTAGTATACAAAAGTTAAGTCTGAAGCGTATGTTTATTTTTACTGTACAATATGATAAATCATAGCGAATGCGCGCGCAACTATTTCGTCATAATGGAAAGAGGTTATGTCTTAAAAGTAAACTGATAATGCCACGAAGTTGTCTGCAGTGGACAGTCATATCTAAAGTACTCAGCTGTATCATTACAGCGTAAAAATAAAATGAGTCCTTACTTTTATTCAGATAAATATTTACAATTAAAATTAAGAGAAAGCCATTTCATAAAGTAGTTATGATAATTCCGACGAAATAAATATGATTGAATGAATATTGCATGTCATATTAGCGATCGAGTGGTAAATCTATTTTATTTTGTACAATACATTCACGTTGATTAATCAAAAAGCATTGATAGTAACTCTGATATATGATCATTGCTGAATTTTATCGTATTTCTTTCCGCTCGGAGAAAATAATGTATATAAAGACAGCAGGCATTACCATAATATCGACCAATTATTCAATAAGACAACGTATCTTAATGTTACAGGCAGTATGTCAAAGGATACGGCGTTACCACGACATCAAACGTCTCGCGTGGAAATAATAATAACGATTCGAGATAGGAGCTCTAGTGCAATGAAAGAACGGCCATTGTAGATCTATAAGACTTGTCTCTCAACGTTATCATTACAAACATTTTGACGGAGTAATCAAGCCTTTTCGCAGACGAAGGATGTCCGTGGACCAATTTTTTCAGCGTATTCACAATTGTAAGAAAACGAAGAATAAAAATTGCAGTTGGTAGAATCAAAAAAAAGTTTCTTTATTTTCTCTTTTACCAAAACTCTTTGACCAAACTTATTAGTGCGAATCTTTTATCAACATAATTAAGTTTAATTTTGTTATGATAGTCTATGAACTACAATTCTAAGAAAGATATAAAAAGTCCGATAAATAATAATCATACAAGCATATTTCTATATCTTTTTTTCTTCTTTCTGATTTCATAAAACAATTGTCCACTTTTTTTTCTTATTTTTTTTCTTCGTGTTTATGATTAATAATTTATCATGTTCAAAGAGAACCTGATCTTCCCACGTACTAAACTACACGTTGCAAAATCAATTATTCTAATACATCTTTCTCTGTCTGACCTTCACATTTGTTATGACAAATTAACGACAAAATAATACCACGGTATAATGTCATAATGATCCCAGAGATTTTATTAATTAGTTGTTAATTAAGGTGGCCATTAAATTAAATTAAGTACACGAATGTATCAACATCACTTTGCTGACACTAATGTGAGTTGAATAAATCACACTTTTCTTCTTTTACAATTTTTTACCTTTATTTCTTTTTCTTTTCTTTTTTTTCTTATTGTTTTTCTTTACAACACATTGAAATAAGACGATCTTTCTATTTTATATTACATAAATCAGCCGTGCATTTTTCTATCACAATTATTACTTCTGAAAAAGAGCGACGCGAGCTAGAACTTCCCACATGGTAAACCGATCGCAGCAAACTCGATTACTTCTACTCGATACATCTTTCTCTTTCTGACCTTCACATTTATTATAACAAACCAATAACAAACTGTCAGGACTAAAATCAAGTTTAGCTTTTTTATCTCCCTTCTTTCTTTTTTATTTCTTTTTTTTATTTTTGGTTGGAGATCACAACATTATTTTGATTCATATTTTCGCGGAGTTTCAGCGAAATATTCCTCTATTTTTTGCTCTGGTACATAAGATGCATTCAGTGACAAAAAACAAACTTAGAAATATTGTAAAGTTGAAGAATAAAAATTATTTATCTGGGATTAAATTTTAGAATCATATTTTACAATAGTTTTAGTAAAAATCTTAGTTATATGATAGTAATATTGTAATATTAACAATTTTGATATAGTTTCTACACAGAGCACAATTAATTTGAAAGTTTATATTTAAAATTGAAAATGTATTGAATTTTTAGTAAGACAGGGACAGATGCAAATTTTTGTGAGAAATTACTGAACTTTTCATTCAAAATTATTGCTTTTCCCACGAATTTTTCATGAGTTTTCAATAAAATTGTATTGAAAAGTTCAGTAATTCTTCGCAAAATTTTGCATTTGTCTCTTTATACTACTGAAACTTAAATACATTTTAAATTTTAAACATAAATGTCTAGATTAATTATTGTGCTCTGAATGTAAGAAAAATGTAAATATTCATGAAAAATTTTATGTAAATACGAATATATGTTTTCGTTTTAAATTTTATTATTCAAATACAGTTTATAATAAAGTGGCAAATATCGGGGCAGTCAGACATGTTTATATGTTATGTCTATATTTTCGTCGTAATATAATAAAAAAAGTAGCAGATGTAGTCTCAGAGGTCCTTATTTGTTATTAGGACACGTATTAATACATATATGTATATATGCACAATAAAGACGTGAACATAATTATATTACTCGATAAATAGTATATTACATGATGTATGGAAGTATTTTCTTTATAATTACAAAATCTAAATTCTTGTGACGAAATTTTTTCTAACATATTAATTACAGTTTTATTTTTTTAATGACAAATCATTTATTTAGTTTCAAAACTACTGCAAAAATACAAGTATCTTATTTTATATATTGTTATATCTTACATACACTATTTATTTGCGTTTCAAATTAAACAAACATTAAAAGCAAAAGGATTTAAAATAAAATGATGTTCCAAACTATCTAATGCACTTTACTTTTTATGTATTTCAAAAAGAAAATGCTTTACTCAAAAAAATGTTTTGTATTTTACATCTTGGAATCACATTTTTAAAACCCATTTCATGTTTTATTATACAACAACAAATTTTCATGATAGAAACCCATTGGACACAAAACGTGTAAAGTTTATAAAACACATCATTTACGTAAAACACTTTATTTAAAACGTATTCAATTTTAAACTTAGACATAGAATCCTTAATTTTTACACAGTAAAAGTTTTCACGATCGTATTTTAAATTAAAACACTTTACATGTTTCACATAAAAAATTAACATAAAACATGTGTAGCTATTTTAAAATAAGGAAGAAACAAAAAGAGTTTTTAAAATAAAAAAAACCATTTGTTACTTTGCTGCAATTCACTATTTACCTACAATAAAAATCAAACATATTTTATAATCAAAATTATACAATTATCATGAATCATGCAAAAACGAGCTCTGGTGTAAATGCGCTCGCGAAAATTGAAGCGCTCGCGACTCGTAGGAGTTGCACAATCTTGGGCCGGGTGAACACGATCTCGCATGAGGGCCCCCGTAATGCCGCGGCAGCGACCGACTAAACTAGGAACGCCACTCCCAGCATCTCCAATCGACTCGCATTATCATGTGCCGTGGGTATTTATTTACTGATTCTGGTGACTGACCCAGCGCCGCAGCTAAGCAACATCACACAACGCCTTTTAATCCCCTTTTTCACCCTTCCCCCCCGCGCGG
>JABFPJ010003552.1:0-15834 GCA_022817425.1 Gryon sp. ZL-2020 | reverse complement strand
GGTGCGCATCTAAAATGTGCGCAGATGATCGGTGTGCAGTTAAACGGGTAGGCACATAAAATGTGCGCAGTTGAACAGTGTGCAGTTTGTACCGTGCGCACTTGAACTGTGTGCAGTTACAACCCTCTCCGATTCTGCTACACTGACTTTCTAGCTAGATCTTGCCCTATGTTACATTTTTTATATTTAAAAGATAAAATAATCTTTGAAATTTATTTCATAATACTATTTATCAGGTTTAGATAATGCGTTTTTCCTTTCTTTAATTTTGGATTAATTTAGTTCTATTTTTAGTTGCCAATAATTTTTCTGTATAAATTAAGAGGTAATTATGTTTTTCTTTAATGAAAGAAACTTATTTTTGATATATGAGTGAGCTCAGAATATTATATAATTACTATGTGCAGCAAACCTGCCAAAATTCCTTACAAGCTGTGTCATATATCCATGTAAATGAAGATATAACAATCTTTTATGCAACGTAAACTATCCTCACTTCCAAAATATTTTGCTTAAATTATGATCATGTTTAAAAGAAAGATTATAATAAAATACATTTTAAAATTAATGATAAGTTTCAGATTTTATGAATATAATTAGTACATTATCTCCGAATACTTAAAAAAAACTGATTTCGTTACTAACATTTTTATGAAGATATTTTTTGTTGAATAACCTAATGAACATACTTTCGTTTATATTATTATTATATCTTTTATTTTTAAATCCTCCATAATAAAAAAGTTGATGAGACTTTTCAGTTAGCTGAATGTGCAAAGCATTAGTGTTAAAATTGCAAAATGGCAAAGAAAGAAAATGATAGATGTTATATAGAAAGAGAAAAAATTACAAAATGATAAACATCATATATGACGATCGCTGTGGTAAATTTTGAAATGTATAACTAATTTAAATTTGAAAAAATATTTACATATAAAAAAAAATGAATAGCTATACAAGATAATTGTAGTTTCAATTCAAATATTATTATAATTTGAAATAACAACAAAATACCCATATAAATAATTGACAAAACGCAAGAATAACAAAAATTGCCGCGGGAAAGTTTAATAATTTGTTTTGTATGTATATTTTAAAAATGTAATAATATCAATTTATTTTAAAAAGTGAATAGAATTACTACTATAATATTGATTCGATATCGACGACAATATTGATTTAACATTAATTTAATATTCAAAAATTATTATATCAATATCGAATCGATATGTGAATGTCCGCTCAGTTGATATCGAATCGATGTTAATCATTCAAACATCGATTGAAGCATCGATTCGATGTTTATTTAATATTTACAATTTTTACAAATCTTTCAGAAAAAAGTAACTTAAGTTTATAAATTACTCAATTAAGTCACTTTTTTCTGAAAGATTTGTAAAAATTGTAAATATTAAATAAACATCGAATCGATGTTCGGCCGTCGATATTCAATCGATTTGGAAACAATATCACATCAACATTTATTCAATATAAAACTTTCGATATTGAACAAATATTATATAGACATTATATCGAGCTTCAATCGACGTTTGAATGATTAACCTCGATTCGATATCAACTGAGCGGACATTCACATATCGATCTGATATTGATAAAATAATTTCTGAATATTAAATCAATGTTAAATCAATATTATCGTCGATATCGAATCAATATCATTTCGATAAACCTGTTGTGTTAGGGGAGAAGCTTATAGGAAACTTATGGCATACTTATAGAAAGCTTCTCGGATACTTATTAGATGCTTGAGGGGTGCTCATAGGGTGCTTATGGGATGCTTATGGGAACGTTATGGAAAGCTTATTGAATACTTATGTGATACTAATGAGCTCCTTATGGAATACTTATGGAATACGTATGGGATACTTATGGATACTAATGGGATGCTGATGGGGTACTTATTGGAAGCTCTTGGGTTACTTATAGACTACTTGTGATACTGTTATGGAAAACTTATGGGAAGCTAAAGACATACTTTTGTGGTACTTAAGGAATGCTATATATTATGCAGTCTTACATACTTGTTAGTTTCATTAGTTCCGATAGTTTGGTTAGTTTCGGTAAAAAATAAAAAACTTGGCGCGAACAATATTTACATGAATTCAGTATTAACCTCTACAACATACATAATGCAACATATAAACGATTATGGTTCACGCTAGGTTTTTTATTTTTCATCGAAACTAACGAAACTATCGGAACTAATGAAACTAAGAAGTATGTAACACTGTATAACTAGCAAGATAAACAAGATTAACGAAACTAACATAATCTAATTTTTGTATGTTCTTCATATTGTACACATTTTTTTGAATACTTATTTTTGTTAGGTAGAATTCACTAAACTATTCAATAATACATATAAATAAATAAAGTAAATTTTCATGTTATTTCAGTAACTTTTATGAATCAAACAATAATTTTTATTGAATAATACATTAAGTGCCACAACTTTTCTGTATTTATCCCTCAGGTACTGAATTTTCAGCATGGCTATGTGTGGTAACCATTGACGACTACTGAACCATTACGACTGACAAGTGAGAACGATTGAACACGAATCAAAACCATTGACGACTACTGAACCATTACGACTGGCAAGTGAGAACGATTGAATACCACTTATAACCATTGACGACTACTGAACTATTACGACTGGCAAGTGAGAACGATTCATTACCACTCATTACCATTGACGACTACTAAACCATTACGACTGGCAAGTGAGAACGATTGAACACGAATCATTACCATTGACGACTACTGAACTATTACCATTGGCAAGTGGTAACCGTTGACCGTTTGTTTTCAATCACCCTGTATATTCGAGTAATCTTCCGCGTACTCTTAATATATAAAATACATCAATTAAATTTGAGTAACGTGTTTTTAATAATTATACCCATAATTCCAATACCGTTTTTCGCGCAAATTAAGAAGAGTCATTTTCTTCTTTTCCTTCTTCTTCTTCTTCATAATATGTGTTCGGAAGAGTAATTCTGGCTGATACATTAATGTCATCCAATAATGACCAGTATTTTGCTTGTATTTTAGACTGATACGTGGTAATATGTAACATAATTACAGTTCTCATACAAACATAACACATTTATGTACATCTCAAGGCTAATCCCATACGGAGAAAGATATAACCGAAAATATATCCGATATACTCTAACGGAAAAAAAACGGGACAATTGAAATTTACTGAAATTTCACCCATTTTCAAATGTACATAACTTTGTTAATTTCCATCAAATTTTGATGTCTTTTTTTTTAATTAAAGGTTGAAGTCTCTACTTTCAGATAGCTGTAAGCAATTTTTTCTTAAATTTCCATTACTTGTTAAAAAGTTAATAAAACACAAAAGAGTTTTTTTTGGCGAATCTTTCAACTTTAACTGCACGTACCAAAAAATTTTGCACATAATCCCTTAGTTATCGCTTCAGTATTCAAAAACTCACTCTTTTCTGAACAAAATGAAGAAAAAGAAGTTCGAAATTCGATGATTTTCAACGAAAATATAGCCATTTGAATAAAAGTATCACTTTTGTATTCAAAACGTCCTGAAATCGTTTGGTCTAATTTTTTAAACCGAATGTTGAAAGCTCTCGTTTAAGGTAATCACAAGAGAACATTTCAAAAAAGTTTTTTGATCAATAAAAATCAAAAAATACACAAACTGAAAAAAAAACGGGACACTTGAAATTTACTAAAATTTCACCTATCTTCAAATGCCCATTATTTTGTTAATTTTCGACCAATTTTGATGTTTTTTTGAACAAATTAGAAAGTTGTAAGCAATTTTTTTTAACTTTTCATTACTGGTTAACAAGTTAATAAAACAGAAAAGTCTTTTTGGGGAATTTCATTTAACTTTAACTGCACGTACCAAAAAATTTTGCACATAATCCTCTACTTATAGCACACCATTCGAAAATTTTTATTGATCAAAAAACTTTTTTGAAATGTACTCTTGTGATTACCTTAAACGAGAGCTTTCAACGGAAACGGAGCTTTTTTTTGGTTTAAAAAATTAGACCGAACGATTTCAGAACGTTTTGAATGTAAAAGTGACACTTTTATTCAAATGGCTATACTTTCGTTGAAAATCATCGACCTTTTTTGTTTCATTTCGTTCAGAAAAGAACAAGAAAAATTTTTGAATAGTGAAGCGATAAGTAAAGGATTATGTGCAAAATTTTTTGGTACGTGCAGTTAAAGTTGCAAGAAATTCGCCAAAAAAAACTCTTTTGTGTTTTATCAACTTTTTAACGAGTAATGAAAATTTAAGAAAAAATTGCTTACAGCTTTCTGAAAGTAGAGCCTTCAACTTAAGAAAAAACATCAAAATTGGATGGAAATTAACCAAGTTACGGGCATTTGAAAATGAGTGAAATTTTAGTAAATTTCAAGTGTCCCGTTTTTTCCGTTAGCGTATTTAAGTTATATCCCGAATATATCTCAGTTATGGTTCGCGCTAAGTTTTTTATTTTTCATCGAAACTAACTAAACTGTCGGAACTAATGAAACTAAGCAGTATGTATAACTGTATAACTAGCAAGATCAACAAGATTAACAAAACTAACGAAACTTACAAAACCTTATTCTTGCATGTTGTTTATATTGTACATATATTTTTGATTACTTATTTTTCTTAGAATTTAGTTTCATAATTTTGGAGTTTAGTTTTCTATTATTTTAAGGTCTAAAGCTAGCTAATCTACTAGACCATGTTAATTAATATATTAGATTTTATTGTAGATTCACTCCCATAGTTGCAGATTTTTCAAGTAAAATTTGCGAATGTACTTGACCACATTATTGATATCAATACCTTATATTGAGAAAAATTTTAGTGATTAGTTATACTAATATGTTGAATTGAAACAAAATTTTACTTTAGATTAAATATTTGAATTCAGAAAGTTGAATATGTTTTAAACGTCATTGTTCTAGATTTAAAAAATTTTTTTGTACTTGGCCTTTATACTTAAAATTAAAGTTCTAATAAGTTAATTATATCCAGCGTTTAGGAATAAAATACGCTTTTGTCTCAAATAAACTCGTTTATTTTATCTCTTTTCTAGACGATGCCACCACGCAGACAGCCAAAGTTAAAGTGTACGAAACGATGATGGTATCTTCTGGTAATTTGGTGTACTATATTTTTGTTACACCCTGTATAAATACAACATAATTATAAAGAAATTTTTGACGTTTATTCATCTTATATTTTTTACTTTTTTAACTCCAAAAAATGTGCTTATATTATTTATATAAGCTATTTGCTTATAATATTTAAATTAAATATTATTTTATTGCAAAAGAAGCACTCTGTTTATTGTAAACTAAAAAAATCGTATCTGCGCTGCATGCACTGTCGATAAGGCGGAACCCTGTCTAAGCAGGTGTGAGCCACGTTGTCACAGGCCAGAGCCCTAAGTAGCGCTGGGCTCAACCTCGCGACGCCGATCCATGTCCTGCACTGGGCTCAGCCTTGCATCACGCGAGTATCAGTCATGTATCTACTGGACTAAGACCTACATAGAGGAAACAAGAATTCAACACAGGGCAGACCCCTGCGCGGCGCGTGTGTGAGATCTATCTGCAATTTTCCGTGTAGACCTTCGTGCCTTTGTTGCAAAATATACTATGAAATATATACGCTAGGTAAGTCAACCAAACTGTCTTTGTTTACATTATATGTAAACATGAATGTTTCTCTTTATCAGGCGTATTATTTTTAGAGATAATTGGCTAGCGTATAAACACTGACGCAACTTTTCGGTTATAATAAAGAAAAAAATCTTGTTACTTTTATGGATGTTAGAATTTGAATATTGGCGGTCTTTGCTCGGTTGACTGCTGCTCCCTCTATATGAACCGTTGTCGGGCCTTGCGGCCAGAGAGACGCGAACGTCTCGTTCACTTTAACTTTGGCTGTCTGCGAGGTGGCATCGTCAAGAAAAGAGGAAAAATAAACGAGTTTATTTGAGACAAAAGCGTATTTATTTAAAACCCTAAACGTCTACAGGTTATGGGCCCAGCACGTTTCCACTGCGCCTAAAATTCTGTGTGAGTATTTATTATAACGAGATTGTGAGAACGACGGCCGCAAAAATATACGTGAATATAAGTGAAACGACGGTTAATGTAAGTCTGATATCTGTGTTTTTAAAAATGTGACGCCATATATGAATGAAATTTCTTTGTAATTGTGTCGAAAATGTGAGGTATGTTTTCAGCTGTTTGTGATAAAGGCGACGGTGTGCGTCAAAAATGGCGTGTAAAAAATGGCGTCATGAGATGCCGACGCAACACAAAGAAAATTAAAACATAAAATAAACAAATGAAATTAAATGATTAAATAAACTTAAATTAACGAAGTAATTAATAAAAAGGAAATTTGTTTGGATAAGTAAATAAACTTGATACGATATGTTGGGTATATGTATATCTATGCATTTATATGCATGTATATGGGATTTGAAAAACGACACCTCTACGACAGTGAGAAAGAAAAGAAAAGTAATAAACAAAAAAAAATATAAGTAAACGAAAAATTAAGATAAAAAATAATTAAACGAATGGATAAACAAATTAAATTCGATAATTTATGAAAATAAATTGAAAAATAAGTTGATAAAATTTTCGGTATCTCGAATCTTTGTATGGTCATATAGAGAGAGATTGCGGATGCGAGTTGAAACTTGTATGAATGTGTTCGCACACGACTTGCGACGCATTGGCAGAACGTTCGAGAAAACGAATGCGCGCGCAAGCAAACAAATTTTAAACCATTTGTATTTAACTAAACGACATGTTCCAGCAAATTTTCAAAATGGAAGACATGAAAGGAAACGTAGTAACCAAGGCTCTACCATTGTTTTCGAGTTTATTGCATGAATTGAGAAAAGCATTGGAAATTGAAGGCGATGAGGTGGAGTGTAAAACTACACTAGAAAAGGATAAAGGTAGAGTAAAATTCGTTAACGGTGCTGAGATTAAAAAAAAATGATAAAGATAATTCACAAAATTTCAATATACAAGAAAATGACGACAGTTTAGAATCAAGTAAATTAACAACAAATAACGATGGGAACAGTTAACGAGTTCTTTGTTTCCGAACTAAGAATGTTAGATTTGTTATATATTATTGATGGAAAGAGTGCTTCTTCCGTAAGTTTTGATAAAACGATAGTTAATAAACATAAATATAAAGTTAGAGATATTTTAATAAATACAATAGTTCAAGTGTATCATTCAAATATTTTGCAAATACAAGATCCACATAAAATGTATAACAAAATAAAAGATTTTAAACGAAGTGAAGTCAATTCAACGAGTGTTACAATACGAAAACAGTTATATTCATTACAATTTAACCCACATCAAGAAACAGCAATGCAATTCTGAGATAGATTCGACAAAGTAGTTAGAAATTACAAAAATTTGCAAGGTTCGATTTCATTATAAGAAAGTGAAAAGCGAGACGCTTTTTACAATGTAATAATTTCACATGTACCCGAAGTTGAAACAGCCGATTTTGTAGCTAATATTCAGACGGGTAAAAGATTAACACGTGAAACATTAAAATCCTTTATTGTACAGGCGGAAGCAAATAAAAACTAAACGACTGTCGACTATCTTAATGTGAAGTTGAAATCAGTGCCATTTGCTTCTTTTGCTAAGTCTCAAAGGAATGATCGGTGTTACGAATGTGACGATATGGGTCACATAAGGAACGAGTGTCCACGCAAGAGACTAGGACGTAAATGTTACGAATGTCGGGAGTTCACTACTAATGTGGCTTCGCAATGTTCTTTAAGACTTGCAAAAGCAAAAGGTCTTGTTTATAGAGGTGGTTACGGAGATTCTTATAGAGGTAATAAAATAACTAAAAGATACTTTAACGACAGTAAATTCAGAAATATACATGCGAATAATAAACAATCATTTAAGACTAGAGGTTCACGAAAGTTCGCCAGATTTGGGGGTCGTAATCAGAATAAATCAAATGACGGTAAAAGGGGAAAAACGAAAGACACGAAAGAACGACAGTTTAATAACAATAGAGGCGTTCGTCAAAAATCTCGAACTGGAACAAGCAATGCACCACAAGTGCACTTCACGGAGAAACCATACGAAAGTTCAGGTATGTGTAATAATAATAATAATAATAATGATGATGGATCGCAAAGTGTAGCTTTATCATGTGAGAACTTCAATAACAAAAACATTAATAAATTAACAATTGATAATAAGAATAAGTCGGAAAAGGATTTATATGTAACATTTATTGTAGATTCAGGTGCTACAATAAATAGCTCCGATAATGAAAATAAATTAAACAATAATGACGAGAATACAAAAATGATAAGCAACGACGGACAAAATTATGTTTTAAAGACATTTTCTATGTTCGATAATACTATATCAGATAGAAAAATAACTAACATTGACGAATCACCTGAAATAGAACTGACAACTGCTAAAAATCCTTTGAACGTCAGTAATAAGAATTTTGTAGAAAATAATAAGGCCATGTTGTGGCATGTACGAATGGAACAAGCTTCATTGAATCACTTAAGACAGTTACAAAAACTATGGAAAGACAATAAAGAGCTACAAAAAGTACATTCCGACGACAGTATTTTAGAATGTGAAGTTTGTGCAATAACAAAATTGCAGAAACTGCCTTTCAAACACGAAAGAACACGAGCAACACGACCATTACAGATTATTCATTCGAATGTAATAAGTAAGATCTTGCCTGCTACTTATCCTTGTGGATACCGTTACATTTCAGTCTTTATAAACGACTATTCACGGATAGCTCAGGCTTATCTGATGAAAACAAAGGATGAAACAGGACATTGTTTAGAACAATTTATAAAGACTGTAAGAAATTTACTTGGTAAAAATGAAAAGATTTGTTACTTGAGGATAGACAAGGGCACTGAGGATACAGGTGGTTATAAGAACGATGTGTTAATACAAGAAGACATTGAACACCAGTTTGCCTGGCCAGATACGCCACAACATAATGGTGTGGCAGAGAGAATTAACCAAACGATCCAAAAGAAAATGAGAGCCCTGTTATTTGATTCTAAACTACCGTTGAACATGTGTGACTTGGCGATATATATTTATAATAGAACTCTACACAAATCAATAGATTTTAAGACACCATTATCAAAGTTAGTACCAAATTATAATTAAGATGTCAATCAGCTAAAAAGATTTGGAAGTCTGGCTTACTGGACTATAAATCGAAAACCAGATTCAAAATGTACAGCTAGAGCTATATGAGATGTATTGGTTGGATATACCCCTTCTGAGTATATATTTTAAATCCGGAATCCGGCAAGTTTTTCGAATCACGTAATGTTCGATTTAATGAAAAGTTAGTTTATGGTGACAGATTTCAAAAGGGTTTTTGGCCAATCCCTGAAGAAAATATTAACGTAAACGACTGGTTTTTAAAATTTGAAGAAGAGGAAAAATTATTATGCGATAACGAACGTTTAATTACCGGAGATGAAAAAGACGAAAAAAAAAAGAATAGGTAAGCTGCGAAAAAGACCTTTAGGAACGGAGGGGGAAAATTAAAATCAACAAAATCAAAAGGAACAAACTACGGTATATAAGAGACCTTATTGCACTCGTAGCAGGGGTCTGAAGGACACCAGTCTTGAGAGTCTGACATATTTAACGACTGTAACGACAGACTTTAAATTTCCATAAATAGATGAGGAATTTGATCAAACTGGAAATAAGTTTGACGACGAATTATTACATGCTTTCTTAGCAAAACTAAATGAAGACCCACAAACATATAAGCAAGCAATAGAATCAAAAGAGTGTGATGATTGGTTAAAAGCAGTTCAGGAACAACTCGATACTATAAAAAGGACCGACGTGTGAACAGAAGTTGAGAGGCCGATAATAGACACGAGAGGTGAACGACCGAATATTATAGATTCTAAATGGGTATTCAAACGAAAAGTTCAAAACGACGGTAAAACAAAATATGAAGCACGATTAGTAATACGAGGTTTTAAAGACAGAAACACGTATAATTTGAAAGAGACTTATGCTCCAGTGTCTAGGTTGATATTAGTAAGAGCTGTGTTAGCGATAATAAACTTCTTAAACTTAGACGCTTATCAAATAAATGTCAAAACAGCTTTTCTAAATGGCACAATAGAAGAAGATATATTTATGGAAATTCCGGATGATATTAAAGTAACAAGTGAAAGAAAGAACACGAAGGTCTATAAGTTACAAAAGTCTTTATAGGTTTTGAGAATCAGCCCCAAATGATGGAACGACAAGTATACGACAGTCGCGAATTCATTGGAATTAACGAACGATATTAACAATTCATGCTTATTAACATGGGAGTCTCTATGTAGACTCCCATGTTAATATGTAGATGATATCTTATTATCAAGTAACGACAGTCAAAAACTTAACAAAATTAGATTAAAATTAATGGCTGCTTTTGATATGACAGACTTGGGACATCCATAGACATTTTTAGGTATGAATATAAAACGTGACAGAATAACAAAAACGATGAGTATAACTCAAGAATATTATATTGAACAAATAATGAGTCAATTTGGCTTCAAAGATTGTTATTCAAAACTGACTCCAATGGTAAGAAGACAAGTGACAAATCGAGAACGAAAGGAACGAGAAGAAAACATTTCAAACGATGGTTTAGAAGTTGAGACCGAAAAGACCATTGATATACCTTATACAGAAATGGTAAGTAGTTTATTGTACTTGGCAGGATCTACTAGACCTGACATAACTTATGCTGTAAATGTGTTGAGTAGACATCAAATTAGTCCGACTCAAAATGAAAGGAAAATGGCTCAAAGAATTTTTCAGTACTTGAAAGGTACACAAACGGTGGGTTTAACTTATCAAGGCAGACGAAATGACATGTTAGCTTATTCTGACTCAAGTTTTGCGGATTGTAAAAATTCTATTTCAACGAGTGATTATTTAATACGACTGTTTGGTGATACGATTGCATGGAAAACAACTAAGCAAAATTATGTAGCTCTCCCAACATGTGAAGCTGAATATGTTGCTATGAATTAGGCATGTCAAGAGGTAGTTGCAATATATAGATCAATTTCACGACTGTTAGATAAAAGTTTTCTGCCAGTAATATTAAAATGTGACAATCGAGCAGCCGGTATATGTGCAAGTAGCAGCGGAAATAATTAATTACGACACATGACAGAGATACACAGAGATTATATTCGCGAATGTGTTAACTTAAAACGGATAAAAATTGAATGGGTGTCAACAAAGGAACAATTAGCAGATATAATGACAAAAACATTGTCCTCTAAAATTCATTGTACGAAATAAAATATTAAATTGTGACTGTTTATAACCGACTGTATTTACATTAACCATATGATTTGGTTTTCAGATAAAACGACGGTTGATTAAACGACAGTAGATTATACCATGATTAACTGAACAATAGTTCCAATCAATCAAAAATAATAAACTGTACGACAGTTAGATTTACTATGTTTTATTTATCTCATAAACGATTATAATGATAATTTATTTGATTTCTACGATTATGAGATGTATTCATTTTTTTCTGTTAATTTGCGAAAGTATATTATAAATTTCGACTTTCCGTCGAAAAAATGTTCTATTGTTAAAATAAGTTCAGTTTATTTCCGTATTAAATATATAGTTATTTTATATTAAAAGGATTGTAGATTAAATAATTGTATGATTGTAAGCGAAAATCAACCTCGAGAGGGAGTGTTAGAATTTGAATATTGGCGGTCTTTGCTCGGTTGACTCCCGCTCCCTCTATATGAACCGTTTTCGGGCCTTGCGGCCAGAGAAACGCGAACGTCTCGTACACTTTAACTTTGGCTGTGTGAGAGGTGGCATCGTCAAGAAAAGAGGAAGAATAAAAAAGTTTAATTGAGACAAAAGCGTATTCATTCAAAACCCTAAACGTCAACAATGGACAACAGTTTAGACTGGTTATCAAAACACCAGAAGAAAATGTCTTATTAACAAGATGTTTTGTGTTGTACCAAACATTTATTTAGTTATATAAACATCAATCACAGTTATTACAATCGGAGACATTACAGTTTATGAAAAGAAAAGCAAGTAGTTACATTAATCGATTTTATTCCATTAACACTACAAATTAGGATTTTAAGGTCCGATAAAAATATAGCTTTTTCTTAGAAGAATATTAATAGTATTTAAAAAATGTAAGGGAAATGAAATAAAGACTAAAATTGATAATAAGTGATGTATTATTAATATAATAATTATGTAAATAATAAATGATGTAATTTCAATATTTTTTAGGTTAGCACTACACTCAGTCTCTAGAATTTATATTTACAAAACTTGCTTAATTTTCGTCTGAATATCAAATTTTTTAACTTATTAACGGTTTTTCAATTCAATAATACAAATATTTGATAGTAACGAAGAATAAAAAGTAAACAAAAATGTGCGCTTGTCATATTTGATAGTTTTTTAAGTTTTAATCGAACAACAAGGTAAGTTCGGTAAGTCGCACTCTATCCTTTTCTCACTTACATGTATCTCGTATACAAATCGCGACACAAATAATATATAACGATACTAACGACTGTAATTAAACGAATCTATTTAAATCAAACGCAATTTTTCTGTTATAACAACCACCATTTGACAGTTGTTCATAAAAGTAACAAAAACAATCAGTTTCAGTAACTAAACTACATTTTTCGAGTATCGAAATGACTTTTTTCATTATCTTAACCATTTTTGTTTGAATGAAGTTTTAATAAAATGTCATTTAACAATGACAGTCTGGTTAATATAACTGGTGTAGATATTCCTAAGTGCATTAATTAAATATTTCATGTATAATATGCATATAAACATGAAAGTATGTTTGTTTGTTTGTTTGTTTATTTGTTTGTTTGTTTGTTTATTTGTTTGTTTATTTGTTTGTTTGTTTGTTCGAGCATCACGCAAAATCTATCGAACCGATTTTGTTCAAATTTTGAGAGCAACTAGCTGAAATAGAAAATAGTTTTTGAAAAAAAAAATTTTTTGTCCGATTTTGGACCCCCCCCCCCTTAGGCGGTTATTAGGGGGTTGTCAGGAAGTTGTCAGGAGGTTGTCAGGAGGTTTTCAGGAGGTTGTCAGGAGGTTATCAGGAGGTTGTCAGGGGGTTGTCAGGTGCTTGTCAGGGGGTTGTCAGGTGGTTGTCAGAAGGTTGTCAGGGGGTTGACGGGAATTTTTCAGGAATTTTTCATGAATTTTCAGGAATTTCATGAAGTGGTTTAGAGTTAGTTTTCGAAGTTGTGCGAAGGTTCTCAAGAGGTTCTCCCACAAAGTTGATAGTTATTTCAAAAATGTTTCAAAAACTTTTCACACATTTTTCAGACTTCCTACACAGGAGATGTCATAAGGGATGTCATAGGGGATGCCATAAAGGACATCATAGGGGATGCTATAAGGGGCGTCATAGCGGTTCATACGGATTTTATAGGGATATTAAAAGGAGT
This sequence comes from Gryon sp. ZL-2020, assembly GCA_022817425.1. Classification (NCBI taxonomy): domain Eukaryota; kingdom Metazoa; phylum Arthropoda; class Insecta; order Hymenoptera; family Scelionidae; genus Gryon; species Gryon sp. ZL-2020. The sequence goes on along the minus strand of JABFPJ010003552.1, from coordinate 2,236 downwards.
TTATAGGGAGCTTATAGGGAACTTATAGGAAGTTTATATGGAGTTTATAGGGAGTTTACAGGAAGTTTGTAGGGAGTTTATAGGGAGTTTATAGAGATGCCTCGGATGAAGCTAGGAATTTAGCTGGCAGTCACAGGTGGTCATGGAGAAAGGGTCATAGGCTTCATGCCGAGCGAAGCCGGCGATTCAGCTAGTACCCGCGTGGAAAAATTAGTCTGGATATAGTCTGGCAAAGGGTATCCAGATTGCATCCATACTATATCCAGACTGCTTTTTCTCCTAGGGTATATATGAGTAATTCCACAAAATGTTTCCTTTTAGAAGTTAAAAAATTTTTTTTTTTTTACAGGCACACCTTTAATTTCTTTATAATTTCTTGTGTTGAGGTCTAAAAAAAGGGAGAATCATAGTGCGCCCTAAAAAAATTAGTGCTGACATGCTTAAAATGTCAAATCTTTACATGTATAAAAGATATAATTTAATATAAAACTTTATTTATCTTTTCTTTTTCCATTAAGTTTTTAAACTATTTTTCACACTCAGAATAATTTAATAATAATTTCAATCATTATACTCAAGGTCATACATTAAGTAGAAACTTGAATTTTAATTCTTAGTCATACATTTTTCGCGGCAAATTTGAATTTTAAAAAATACAGGAATAATGTATTGTGATGAATAATATTGTAATGAATAATGTTCCTGTATTTTTTAAAATTCAAATTTGCCGCCAAAAATGTATGACTAAGAGTTGAAATTCACACAGTAAATGAAAAACGATTACATGCGATTGTTAGTTTTGAATTGTTTTTTAATTTCAATTCTTAATTGTCAATATCAAATTGAACAGAATGAAATCACTTTTGGAAATGATTGTTTAACATTATTTGTTATTTAACACACTTTCGTCTTTTATAAAATAGCTAAAGCAACCATAAACATGATTAAATATGATTTAAAGTTCATTTTTGTTGTACATTTTGCATAATAATAACAAATTGTACATATTTTATTTTGAGTGAAAAAGTGCTGATAATTTGTAGGTTAACATAACCAAAGTTGAAAACGATAAAGAACGATTGAAAATTGTTAGAAACATAAGTTACCCACAAAGATGATTGAGGTTAATTGTATGAATAGAATAAACAAACAATTCATTTTATAGTTGAATCGTATTTGGAAAGAATTGAAATTCAGTAGAGATTATTTTGGATCTTATTCAATTGAATTCTATTCTATTTTATCGTTTTTCGTTTATTGGGTAAGTTTCTACTTAATGTATGACCTTGAATATAATGATTGAAATTATTGTTGAATTATTTTGAGTGCGAAAAATAGTTTAAAAACGTAAAGGAAAAAGAAACGATAAATAAAATTTATATTAAATTATATCTTTTATACATGCAAAGATTTGACATTTTAAGCATGTCAGCACTAATTTTTTTAGGGCGCACTATGATTCTCCCTTTTTTTAGACCTCAACACAAGAAATTATAAAGGAATTAAAGGTGTGCCTATAAAAACGAAAATAATTTTTTTTTAACTTCTAAAAGGAAACATTTTGTGGAATTACTCATATACACTCAAAACGACTTCTGTGATTTTACAGTACGTTTTCCAGTTCATATCACTTCCCAAGCGTATTTTGTATTCAGGCTATATTAGGGCCCTTTATTTAAATTCTATAATTATTTCGGGCTGCTAAAATTTTGCCTTCAGAATGCCCTAAAAGGCTGAACTCTGGGATGTAACGCATGGCGTTAAGCTGGGCCCGAAAGGGCTGCCTTTATAGGGTAAATCAAGGCCCTTTTAGCAGCCCAAAAATTGTTATCAGGTATATAACCAGGGATACATTTTCGGGGCCTTTCCAGGCTATTCTTTATTAAGCCTTTAAGGGTAGGTATTATAGAACCCTTAAAGTTTGGCAACAATGGCCCACTACTTATTGCCATGATTGTAAATTAATAAAAAAAAATAATTATATTATATTTTTTATGTATAATCATTTTTTTGTCTCTGTAGAAATATCGTTATTATGGACATCTAAATTATTTTAGTATATTACAGTTTCTAAAAAATCCTCTGCTGTCAGGAATTGAACTTCTGTTCTTCAGGTTACTGGTCTCGTACGTTACCGCTGGGCTATATCACCTATAAGTCTACTATGTATAAAAGAGTTTCTTAAGTTATTCAATGGCAATTTTTGTGTGGCCCTTAAAGGCCCTTTGTTCAATTA